>JABUQX010059515.1:0-5000 GCA_015478945.1 Trachelipus rathkii | reverse complement strand
CCGAGAGAGCTCTTAATACTCAAACCATTCAAGAAATTACGTTAAATTTTTCGGTGCCCTCCCTCCTTTTTAAGGATTTTTAATTCTCCAACGTTCTTTGCGGTTTGGAAATGGAACAAAACCGATGGAAAAGATTACCACAGTATACGACTATAGTTTACCAGCCATTTCTGGAATTTTTCGAAATCGTCCTTTTTACTTTTTTCTCTCTGTTTTTCCACATCTTTTTAAATGAATATTTTGTACCTAATTGTAACTTTGCTAGGACTTTATATATATATATATATATATATATATATATATATATATATATATATATATATATATATATATATATATATATATATATATATATATATATATATATATATATATATATATATATATATATATATATATATATATATATATATATATATATATATATATATATATATATATATATATATATATATATATATTAGTGATGGGACGATTAATCGTCATCGTCATCGGCATATTTTTTCAATCGTCATCGTCATCGGCAATTTTTGCCGATTAATTGAACAAATATTAAGAATTTTGGATAATATTAAAACTCAATAAATATATATATATATATATATATATATATATATATATATATATATATATATATATATATATATATATATTTATATTTTTATTTTTATATATTCTCTCTATATATATATATATATATATATATATATATATATATATATATATATATATATATATATATATACACCCATTTTGCTTATGGTATGTATGACATTCCAGTGCTTAATGGTTCGCCTTTCTGTTCTGCGTTCATATCCACACTCATCCTCCAGACAACATCTTAGAGACACCATCTTTTAACAACATCTTACATATATCCCTATTCCTATTCTAGACATGACATCACGTACAGACATCTTACAGACATCCCTATGTGTGGGGGAGAAAAAATTGCCGACATCGTATGTCCTGCGTGTCGTAGAAGGCAACTAAGTGATGGTGGTAGTTGGGTTGGCTGCCCACTACCACTTATCTTTTGCCAGGAATGCTAATGCATGGCTCAGAGAAGGTCGTGATCGCCGTAAGCGGCGTTCTATCTTTCGGCGAAAATGTATGAATCGTATGGATACATGGAATGTCAGAGGAATAAATGTTGAGGAGAGAGGTGATGGATGTATTTAGAAAGGGCAAATTTGATTTGCTAGCTGTGACTGAAACAAAGATGGAAGGAAACGTTGAAAATGAGTGGTGTGGTGTGAAATGTGTTTGTGTTGGTGTGGAAAGGAATGAGAGGGGGATAGAAAGATTTGCAATTCTGATGAGTGACTTGTGGTAGAGAGCTATGGTAGATTTTGTGTGTGTGAGTGCTAGAATTCTAAAGGTTAAATTTAAGTTTGAATAAGTAAAAGTATGTGTGGTTGCGACTAGGGTTGGGAAAAAAACGTTTTTTTAAAACGTTTTTTTCAGGATAATCTGAATGATGTTTTGGATAGGGTGAGTAGGAGATTCAGTTCATTTGCCACATATCTGCCCACTCAAGGATTTTTTTACAGTTGTCACCACCACTCACAGTCAGAGCCCTATTCAAGGAGGAGGTGTAGTACGCTCAAAAGTTCACCCTCTAGCCCAAATTACGCAGATGAGCACAGACGCAGGCTTTAAAGTGAGGGAGATTAAATTCAACAGGACATACAGAAGATGGAAGAGAATTCCACAGAACAGAGGTGGCGGGAAAGAATGAAGCACCACAGCGAACTAGCCTGGAGTTACCAATATCAACACAAAACTTGTGCGCAGATACAGCACTCCTTGTGCTACGAGGGCGTCGTAAAGGTGGTGGTACGCAAATGATAAGTTCCCTCGAGCACTTGCCGCTGGGGTGCCTATAGAATAGAGATAAAGCACCAACAGAACAGTTTATAAGCCTTTTGGCCTTTGACTCGACCCTATCCAAAAGCCGGGTGAAACCAGAGCCCCCCCAGATATGAGAGCAGTACTCCATACAAGGGCGGATGAGACCCTTGTATAGCTGGAGCAACTGAGAAGAGAAAAAAAAGTCTCGCAGTCTAAACAGAACTCCCAGTTTCTTTGAGGCCGCCCTAGCAACCGTTGTGACATGAGGTTTCCAGAAATTTTTTTGTTTATGTTAAGACCAAGGATGTTTATATTGTCAACAGGAGAGACGAGAGAACCGTCGAAAGAGATAGGAAAGTTAGAATGCGTTTTAGAGAAGGAGATGGTTTTTAAAGAATTGAATTTCACAAGGTTGAGACGACCCCATCCGGAAATTCTATCCAGATCAGCTGAGAATAGAATAGGAAAGATCAAGACGAGGCAATTCTAGAGAAGTAAAGGAAACCAGAACTGAAATGGGTTAGAGAATGAAGGTCGAGTCATCAGCATGAGTGGATAGGAGTTAGATGTGCAGGTAGAAGATCAGTATTTAATGAAAAGTAGGAATAAAGGAGGAGATTAAAATAGAACCTTGAGGAACACCACTATTGACAGAAAAGAAGAAGTCGCCCCATCAACAACAGCCGATATTTAGAGATTTGAAGAAAGCTGGACATAATTAAGCAAAAGAAAACGAGGGGAGCTTGGAGAGCAGTGACACGTGCCATACTCGGTCAAATGCTTTGGATATGTCGAGCGCCACGCAAGTCTTCCCGTAGTTCCTAATTGAAAACCATAAATCGGTTAGATGGGAAGAATATCGCCAGAAGACCTCTAGCGCTGAAAGCCGTACTGGCTATCGGAAAGAAGGGAATGAGATTCCAGATAATCTAAGAGTGAGAGTTGAGGTTTCAGATCTTAGATAAAATACAAGTGAGAGCTATAGCGCGATAGTTTGAAGGATCAAACAGCTATTTTCTGAATAGGTTGGACATGTGCGAGCTTCCAACACTGAGGGGAAAGTGCTAGTATTGGGACATAGAGGAGTATAGTTGAACGAGGGGCGGTGATAGCACGTAACACCTCCCACTAAGCTGGGAGGAATGTCATCTGGGCCACCCGTCTTCCTATCCTTCATAGATTTCAGGGCCCTATGCACCCGAGATCAAATGTAATCACAGGCAAAGACATAGGACACCTGAGAGGAGAAGGAGGAGAAATGCCAGAATCGTCTAGGGGTTGAGTTAGCGGAAAATAGGAGGCCGAGATTGGCCTTTGGTTGAAGTGCTATAGAACCATCAGAGGAAAGGAGATTACAAGTTGCTAGAGATGTTTTGGCAGGGCCAGGAAGATTTGTCAGTAGGAGAACCAAGGAAGTTAGCACACTCGTTTGATGAAAGCCCGCTTTGCTCGTCAGAAGAATATCCCCTGCAACGATTACCCCAGCTGATAAAAAAATTGGCGAGAGTGATTGAAACGAGAATTTTCCACCCCAATACACCTATCTCAGCTGTTAATACAGAGGAACAAGCACGATCGAACCAAGGATTATGAGAAAGATTTAGTTGAAGAAGGAATGAACTTGCTAGTCCATCAACGATTACAGCTCCTTCTTTAGCTTTTAAATATTTATACATCCATCATTATTCCTCAACTGAGGTAGCCAATTTACTATCATCTGCAAACTTGTAAACCTTACATTTTAAGTCCCTGGTCTAAATATTTTATACATATATGAGGAACAGCCATTTGAGTGGTGGACCACAAACATGTCCCCTCATTTTCCATTAAAAATACTTTTCATATTCATTAATTATTATTTTTATTATTATTATTATTATTATTATTATTATTATTATTATTATTATTGTTATTATTATTATTATTATTTTATTATTATTATTATTATTATTATTATTATTATTATTATTATTATTATTATTATTATTATTATTATTATTATTATTATTATTATTATTATTATTATTATTATTAACGGAGAAAATAATAAACAAAACGATCAACAAACTCTATAAAAAACAGGACAATACGAATAATATCTCTGAAAGCATTAAATTTTATTTTAAAACTTCAAATGCAAAAGACTTTGATAAAGAGGAAAAATGCCTACGCGGCATTATTAACACCCACATTAAATCTACAAGCAACACAAAAATCACAGTTAAACTATACCACAAAACAAGAAAACTTTCTTCCTGCTTCTCTACTAAGGATACCCTTTCAGTTAATCACCATGTCGTGTACCAATTCACATGTCCCGAGTCTGACTGTACGTCGACGTATATTGGTTACACGACTAATAGATTAACAGATAGGGCATACCAACACCGCTTTAAACCTAGTAAAATATACGAACATTTATTCACTGAACATAACAAAACAACTATACCTGATATCTCACAGTCATTCAAAATTTTACACTCCTCATGCGAAGCTCAAAAACTGAAAATAGCTGAGGCTTATTACATAAAACATCTAAAACCAGACATTAACATAAAGTTCAACGTATTGTCACTTAAATTAAATATAATATGAAATACTAAAATCTAAAATCTAATTTTTAATTTTAATTTTTTAAATCTTTTATTATATAATTCATTCAAATGTTAGAATCGAAACTCTGAAGATGTCCGACGTTTACGGACGAAACCGGTCAGAAACTAATAAATATAAATATGCCTCTTACTTTCTTTGCAAACTATTTTCTAGACTAGTATTAAGAAAATTAAATGAAAATCAGAAAATATTTAGAGAATTGGAAGTTAAAAGTAAAACTTTTATTATTATTATTATTATTATTATTATTATTATTATTATTATTATTATTATTATTATTATTATTATTATTATTATTATTATTATTATGATTATGATTATGATTATGATTATGATTATGATTATTATTATTATTATTATTATTATTATTATTATTATTATTTATTATTATTATTATTATACACTCAAAGTCAAAATTTTGGTTATTATTTTTTTTTAGAAATATTTATTTATATATATATATATATATATATATATATATATATATATATATATATATATATATATATATATATATATATATATATATA
>JABUQX010059514.1:17500-18845 GCA_015478945.1 Trachelipus rathkii | reverse complement strand
AAATAATATATATAATATAATAATATAATATTAAATATAATATATATAATAATAATATATGTATATATATACTTATATATTATATATATATATATATATATATAATATTATTATATATATATATATATATAATATATATAGTATATATATATATATATATATAATATATATTAATATATATAGGCTAGATCTTATCTTAATTAAATAAAAAATATTACTTGTAATTTAAAACGCATTTTAAAAAAACTTACCTTTAAAATTGGTTTATTTGTATAAATAGTTTGCCCTTCTGTTCTTTATTTGGGCAAATTTTTCAATCACTTTTGTGTTGAATTGAGGAATCTCCTCTATAAAGTCTTTTTGTATTGATAGCACTGCAAGTGCGTTTAATCTATCTTGTGATGTTGTGTTTCTAAGAAGGGTTTTAATGCGCTTTAAAGTACTGAAACTACGTTCAGAATCGGCAGTCGACACGGGCGTCACTAAAACGATTTCTATTAATTTTGCGGCCTCTGAAAAAGCATCGCATAAACCATTATCGTCCAAAAATTTATACAAGCCATTAACATTTGTGATGGAACTAAAGGTTTCATTATCATACATAACAGCTAACTCGGAAATTAGTCTCTCTTTATGTAGCATAGGATAATTATTTGCAATAGTTTGAATGTGATCAGATGGAAAACACTGCTTATGAGAATTAAATTGCTTCGGGTCGACAACAATATATGAGCGAAACAACTCAAAATTTTTAAATCTTTCATTTATTTCTGTAATTATTTGGTTACAAGCCTTTGTCGCATCCGTTTTTAAGGTATCAGTAACTACACTGCATTTTTTAAGTCTTTTTAATGGAACTTCTAAAACTTCACTATCATCCCCTGAAATAAGAAATTTTGCTATATTGTGCCGTATTGTAGTAATTGAAGATTCAAAATGTTTCAAAGCATCTTCAACTGTAATATTATTTGATTTATTGGACTGTAAAACGTTGTATAAAATATCTGTATGTTTCAACGTTTCATAAAAAAAAGACAGAAAGAAATTAAACTCGTAGTCTTCCAATAATCTTTCAAAGCCTACTGATTCACGAATGCTTTTATCGTCCCAACAGTCTTCATTCTGAATCCTTTTAAAACATTCCAACAGTTGTTTCTTGTTTTCTTTTATGCAATTTACGATTTTAGAATGAAAATTCCATCTGGTTTGACAAATCTTTGGAATGTGAACATTACAAACTTTTTGAAGCATATCGTTACGTTTAGGTGAATTCGTGAAAAACGCACCAAATCCACTCAGATTAGCAAAAAATATTTTTATCCTTTTATTTGATGAGCAAACCTTT
>JABUQX010059514.1:0-7500 GCA_015478945.1 Trachelipus rathkii | reverse complement strand
AATATGAATGATCTATAATAACGGTTGTTAGTTTACTTTTAAAACCGCAAATGAACTGAAAAAGTGAGCCCATGTTTTACAACATGCCCTTCCAATAAGTCTAACGTTAAGAGTACTGACACATTCGTGAAAAGTGATATTACATCATAACTCACGAGTGTTTTATTTATAAAACATCTGTTAATTATTTTTTCTAAAAATTCTACTGAGTTTTTTAAATGATGTTCAGAAACATTCCTATCAAACTGGATAGTTCTCCCGCAGCCCACTTAGATAATTTAAATGTCACACACTCTATATTCAATAAAATTGATCGCATAGGAATTTCTGGTTTATGTAACTTTGGTAAGCAGTAAAAGTTCGACAAAATAGAAAAAAAATTTCATTGGATTGATTTTATGCGGATGTTACTTATAAAGAATTTCTTTATAAACCACCTTGTTAAAATTAGTTTGGAATTGTTTGAGGGTTATTATTAAATTTTATGTAATAGTATCCTCTAAGTGTTCGTAAATTTTTACTATTATCCGTCTCTCTCAATTATTACTATTTATTCATTTTATCAGCTAGACATTAAAATTAAAAATTATTCAGATTTCTGGGTATTCTCTCATTATAGTAATTGAAAAGCACAGAACATTTAGTGCAACCTAATTCTAATTCAAGTTAATTTGGCATTATTTAAAATTTGAAAGAATTACTAAATATTATCTTGATATCACAATTTCCTTCATACCCAAAGAAAAAATACAAATAACACAAAGTAATAAAATTTCTGATAATGATTAAATTAATAGATTGATTAATTCCACAATAGGCGCAGTTTGACTAAATAACCAGCGGTCTATTTACATCTTTTTCATGTTTTTTTATTTAAGATTATGAATTTTAGATAATTTGTTTTTTTCTTTTACATATTAAGTGACTAAAATCTACGCTGCAGAGTCAAAGCTACATCAAAATCTTAATTTCAAATAGATTTTCACGAAACTGTTAAATATATATATATATATAATAAATATAGATATTATTTTTATCTATAATACATATATATATATATATCATAATACTATATACTATTATCTATATATAATCTAAGTATATATATATATTATATATATATATATATCTTATATCTATATAGGTCAGACTGTCATAAAGCTCACAGTATGTAACTAGACAACGGCAGCACCCTACAGTAAACAAATTATATATTTGGAATCAGGGGACAATTTTAGAGAGGGGTCTTTAAATTTTTTTTTATTTCCACCCAATTTAGTTGGCTCGAGCCGATCGGGGTTACAGAAGGGACGGAAGTCCCCGTAGTTTCACCGGGAGGGCCGAGAGCCCCCGACATCCTGGCCATCTTTGCGTTCCTATGGTCTCCTTACTTAAAGAATACCAAAAGTGCAAAGGGAAGTAAAAATTAATATATCTAATATATAATATTATATATATGCTATATATCATCTATATAATAAATTATTTATATATACTAATATACTACTACTATATTATTAGGAACTTTCGCTTTAAAAGTCGAGCTCTAACCCGATATATATCGAACCGAGCGATGTAAACTCGATCCTTTATTTTCGATTATTTCAAGGCAATAAAGAGCGACAAGGTTGCCCATAAGTATTTTTATTTTTTTTAAACTAAAGGGAATACCCATGATTAAAATGCCCAAGATGCCAAAGAGTCGGGTCTCTCGCTCAGCGGGGACGACGGGGGGGACTTCGTCCCCCTCTGTCCACCGTCGGCTCGAGCCTTAATAAAAAAATAAAGAAAAAAGAAAACCACAATCTAACATATAAAATTACACATGGATATACAAAAACAACATGTGGCAACTATTTCTCTTCTTCTATTGGACTTTAAGTTAACACGTCACAGGGTATGGTTAGACGATTAGGGGTTCCAGCGATTTCCGATATGATACATTTTTATGTAACATCCTTTTTAAGGAATATATATATCTTATTAAATATATATATATAATATATCTAACTATATATACATCCAATACTAACTGTATATATATATATTATATATACTACTATATATCTCTATTATATCATATATATATATATTCACCACTACAAATATATATAGTATAATATTATATACCCTATATATATATAATATATAATATAATATTTATATATATATGTATATAATATACTATTATATTCAGTAGGTATTATGAAAAGATTTGTTAAGTATACACATTAAATCTGTGTCTACTTAGAAATTCTTATCATAACCTTAACGCCATTTTCGGGCTCGCAAACCGCACGCCCCACCGCCCCCACCACCTTCCACCACGAACGACACGCTAATTTGACACGTAGAAACCAAGCACTAGAAACCGCTAGATATGCAAGGCTTTTTTTCGGTCTATCGTGCAGGGTAGAATAAAACAACGATTACCGAAAAAACAAAAGATCTTATTGC
Organism: Trachelipus rathkii; assembly: GCA_015478945.1. NCBI lineage: Eukaryota > Metazoa > Arthropoda > Malacostraca > Isopoda > Trachelipodidae > Trachelipus > Trachelipus rathkii. The sequence goes on along the minus strand of JABUQX010059514.1, from coordinate 5,043 downwards.
ATGTCATACTACGAGTAGCTTTCACAATTGAGCTACGATTTCTAACATTTCGTTATATAGGAGGAAATGGTATGTTTTCATTGGTGACAATAACATCTTTAACATCATGCAACTCGAAAATCTTGGTACAATTCTATCGTCATGGCATCTTTTTGAAAAGTTTAAACGTAATTCTTGTTATGGGCAAATTTTAGCACATCTAAATAATAATCATGGAATCTGGAAAGAAACTCAGGTAATGGATTAAAAACAAAGAAAAGAAAAGCATTTTCTAAACGAAACTTGGGAATCATTATTTACACTAATATTGCAAAGACAAATATATATATATATATATTATATATATATATATGTTAATTATATTAAACTATATATATATATATACTAGATGAATTCCTTGATATCCTTCATCCAGTCAGAAAAATACGTTTGGATTGGAAATTTATTACTACATCAGGAGAAGTATTATATATTGATATGTCTACAAAACGTCCTTTATATATATCATGAATATGATATATATATATATATACGTTAAATATAAATAGCAATGAGTATAATATATATTTTGTTAAACGTAATAGTAACTATAAAATAGTACATGACACCAATTTAAGACGTAATGTTCTTTATATATATGTTTATATGTATAGTATTATATTTCTTTAAATATACTGAATACATTAATTGAAATATATATTATCTATGATTCTATGTTCTAACTTTTAAAAGCCGGTGTGATGATACGTCGATCAAGTATGACATTTATATAATTTTTCCGTATTTTTTAGTATATTTTTATTTATTTTAATAATATAATAATATTATAATATATATATATCTTACGTGAATTTTAAACTACAAGGTGTAAAAATATAATTTTGTGAAACGGAATAATTGAAATATATTGCTTTTATGAAAAATGATTATTTCAAAAAATGAACTATAATTTTACTCATGAAAAACTTCATTTCGCCCAATAATTTTTGTTTTATAAGACTCGTTGCATAAAAAATTAGTTGTATGAACAAGAGTTAAGGATAAATGTAGAGACGATTAGCCATTTAAAGATGCCAGCAAGTAGATGAATGGAGTATGAGATGAGTAGAGAGGAAAATAGAGGAGAGAGCGAGAGAGAAGAGAGAGAGGAGAGAGAGAGAGAGAAGAGAGAGGATTTATCAAGAGAGTTAAACAAACCTTCTATTGTGTAGGAACAACTTTCTCGCATCTTTTCTCCTTTATTTTATTTTTTGTTATCTTTTTAATAAGTATTATTTTTATTTCTTTGGTTTCATTTTATTATATTTTAATACATTATTTGTTTATATTTCTTTGTTTTTGTTATATAATAAGAATATTTGCTACTAACATATGTGTATATATATATCATTATTATTCAGAACATTATATGTTATAACAGTAATAATATAGATATAATATATTTGAAATATAAGTATAGACATTTAAAAACTTTTTTATAATCGTACAAAATTATTTATACAAGAGTTTTTAGCTTCCAATATAACTCAAATTGGTTTCGCTACATGGTTTTTAAATGTGAATATAACCCCGAACTATACAGCAGATTGTAACAAGCACTAAGAAAAGATAAAACCAGGGGAATTAAATTTTTTTTTTTAAAATAAGTTACGTTTCGAAGGACTCAGCTAACTTAGTTTACTCTTCAGAACAACAATGAATATCTTAAAAAGAAATTGATTATATCTTTCGAACTTTCGAAAAATTGGCCTCCCCATTTTTTAATTTATCGCAAATATTAAACTTGCTTACTCCAGTCGTATATTGGGTTGCGGAAACAACAATCCCTACCATAATCTTTAAATATTAAAAGTCTATCAAGCCTAGTCAACTGTGACCATAGAGTTTAATACTTAATCGTATTTGAGTATAAAAATTGTTTTTTAGTTTTTCCATGAATTATTCCTTTCACAAAATTTAATTAAAAATAATACCCTCTAAATTGAAAGTGGCTGTGGAAGTTTATAAGATTCGCATTGTCGCCTACATGTGAGAAACTCTTTATTTTGTGAACTTTAAAAAAACTAAAGTTAGATTAGATCAACAATTAAAAGGTGAAGTTAGAATAGGAAAAAAAGAATAGCTATTTTTAGGCATTCTTAAATCTCAAATGATCAATCGTCCGATTGGAAGCGTGCAACTTTTTATTAAATCTACAGATAAAAATCTAAATTCAGTCTGGAATCTTTCTTTTTAATTTTCTTCAAGATAATTTTCAAGTATAGTGTGATACTTTATCAAATAACAAGAAGATACATATCTGAAACTATTTTAACATCATCTTAAAGGAAAAGTTGAATCAATTTTTTTCGCTTTTTGATGTTTACTTGAATGTAATTTTACTTTTTATTTTTATGGGTTTTATTTTTTATTAATTTGTTAAATCAATATGTATTGTATTCTAATATTGGTTAGTTTGAGAGAAAGAGTCTAACTTAGTGAGGAATCCGAAATAAGCTACTTAAACTTTTAAAATTTTTTAGTTTTTATTATTATTTCACTTGTCTATTTTTAAATTGCTTTGTTTTTTATATATTAATTATAATAATATCACATATTATTAAATAAATATAAAACATATAAGAAGTCTATTTTGACTGCATAATCATATACTTAGTATAAGTATATACTATATTATATAAATATAGTAATGAGTATATATAATGAGGTGTGATCGAACCCGAACAGAATCTCAGTCCTCTGATAGGTGTTGCAAGGCCCTCAAAAGGGTCCGACCTATGGTCGGTACAATAGCTCCACATCGACTATAATGCCTAGAGAGTCCGCTAATAAGTTTTATTATTACCTATACTTATATTAATAATATACTACAATATAATATAATATATCAATCAATGTCAATACTGCAACTATAGAGTATGTATATAATAATTATATATATATATATAATATATATAATAATATTATCTAGTAATACAATCCATAAGACAAAACTATATAGCATATATAGCTCATTAAAGTCAATGAAAATAATTAGCATAGGATACATAGAATTGGTAAAAAAACAGTTTCACTTCTTATATATTAATAAAAAATAATACCGCAGTAAGTTAAATTCAGGACATAGATTTGAGACTACATTATGTTATTTGATACGAATCCTAATATTAATAACTATATCGTACCTTAGTTATAAAAAGTGGTTGATCGAGTTACATGAATTTTCAACCTACTGCCTAAGAAACACTTAACCCAAAATTTTACACTATCAATATAAATTATATTTGCAATGTCTTATTAATATAAGTATATATATATGGGCGTTGGCAGGGGGGGCAGGGGGAAAGGAACACAAAGTTTGGTGAAATAAAAATAGAAACTTATATGTTTGCCAGACGACGTTTTTCAAGGGTTTTTGTAGTAAAAAAAAGACTGAAAAAAACGTCAATCATTACATAATGAATATATTTATTAATTTTAGTATTATATTATTTTTTCTAAGTTTTAATATTTGTTTTCTGTATTTATATTTGGTTGATTTTACGGATGAAGATTGGCGCTTTTAAAAGCAGTGATTCCTCTGGGTATATTTTTCCTCAGAACTTTAGTATGTAGAGTAGCATTATTTATGAGCGGAACTCAAAAAGCTGTTATATTAATTCACGAAGGCGTAAGAAGTGATATATTCAGTGTCAAGATAACACACACTAAAAACATATTGCCTGAAAATTTTTCCCTATTCTAATAATAGTGAGTTTCAAAGTTCACAAAAAAACTTAATATATATAATTACTTATATATTTTGCACTTATATATATATATAATGTTTTTTTTAATAATACAATTTGTTATATTTTTTCAATTATAAAATATGCTCTATGGTATCATTCGTTTCTTGTTATTTTAGTAATAATTGATGAATTATAATGAATATATATCAAAATTATATATATTATTTTATACTCACATATGCATACCATTTATAAACCAAACTGTTTGCCACCCTATATTAGTATTATATAAATATCTAAGTGATAAATAAGTATATATTAGGTAACACTAATAATACCCATACTAGCGCGCTACCGTGGCTCAAACGTAAGAGAGACGGAGTTCGCCCTGGACACCAAGGTCTCAGTGGGTTTCGAAGTCCCTAGTTCAGGATGACTAGGTCATTGAAATGACCCTGAAGAAGTTATCCTTGAATAAGGCTATGCCAGTGAGGTGTGTGATTTAAATATATGATAATTATATATACATAATATATATTACCAATATATAATGATTTCTTAAGTTAGTAAAGTTAAAATATATTATATATTATATATAGTTATATAGTATATAATGTGATATTCAGTAATATATTTATCTAATTACAAGGATCTAATTTATTAACGAGATGATTCAATCTACTCAATATCTTTGGCCCCTTCGCTAGGAATAACATATCACTGCCCAACGTCCCAATTATAATAAGAATATAATATAATAGTTGTACATTTATCATAACGAACCATGATCACCACGAATATAATATGCTTATGTCATATCCTCAATGGTGGTAGGATGTGAGCGGTAGAATGATGTTATCGTTGGTGGTAATCATCACTCAATAAGATTTATCTAATATGTCTAAACAGTCATAAACTCACTGCGACATTTAACTCAATTGTAGATAGTTTATGATCTCAACTGTCGCGTTGACTGGTCCAATGCTTCACAGACCGGTGCGAAACTTATGACGCAAAGATATACAAGAACACCTCGTTGAAAACTTGGTTGTGACGATTTAATTACTATTAAATAATAGTGGCTTTAGAATTCCGTTTTTCCCTACTCATTTCTTGTCATATCAACTTAAGTAACCAGTACGTAATCATCCGACAAAGTTTACCTTACAACAGTAAAAGTAAAACAAAACATAAAAACGATACCAACAGTAATATTCTGTGGAAAAGCCACGTAAAGAAGTCAATGTTAATTTTAGAATTATTGCTATATCTTAACAGGAGTTTATCAACTTGTCTTTATTCTAATAGGCAG
>JABUQX010059513.1:2500-12159 GCA_015478945.1 Trachelipus rathkii | reverse complement strand
CATTGTACTTCGTTCAGTTTCGTGAACCGTTTTCATTTAATAGTGAAACGCTTTCGCGTTTCATTTGAAAAAAATACTTCATATATATATATATATATATATATATATATATATATATATATATATATATATATATATATATATATATATATATATATATATATATATATATGTTGAACGCAGTTAAATGCAAATAAAAGGATAGAACTAAACTAATAATAAACTTTCATCTAAGCATTTGCTAGAATCCTAAACAAAAAAGTTAAAATTTAAAAGCATTATTTATTTATTAGTTTTAAATTGGAAACTAAAAATATTTTATCTAACTAAAATCTGAAAACGTAATTAAACTAAGAAATTAAAAAAAAATTAAAGTTAGAACAAAGACACCTTAGAATTGCGGATATGCTGCAATTTTAGTGCTATAAAGATGTTCAAATATTATGATTTAAATATTTATGTTAATTATGAGATAGTTAAGAAAGCGACTTTAAAAACACATAAAATAAAGGAAAAAATTGATACTTATGCAAAGGAGCTCACAAGAAGTTTATATTTTTGGCTAAAATATAAGCAAACAATTTTGATAAAAAAAAAATGACATTGAATAAATTTAATAATTTATGTTACATTTTCATAATTTCCGTTTTATATAGATTAATATTAAAGCTTTTTTTTTTTTTCTCTTAAATTTTAAATATTTATCATTATGCTGTGCAGAAGATAAAACCATATCATTATTAAATAAACAATCTACAGCAGATGCTGTTTCCTTGTATGATCAAATTCCAATGTATTACCAATTAAATTATTTTATTACATAGTTATGTTGATGAAAGATAAAGGAATGTTTGGAACATTGCTATTAAAAAGAAAATTGTTTTTACCCAAACTTAAAACACTTTAATATTTATTAACAAAATTAAAGTAAACGATATAATGCTTTATAACTTTTGTTCAAATTTTACAAATTTTTTACATTTCTATATTTTCATTGCGAGAACCTTTCTTCGTTTTAATTATTATCTTCTACGAGACGAGACAAGTTTTCTTTTCGAATTCTCAAATATTCGATGATGTGGCATTCAAAAGTAGTTTTTAACAAAATGAAGTTCGTGTAAGTATGAGTTAAACCATCCATATGCCTGCCATATTTCCATAATATTGCTGGCTTATAACCAACGTTTCACGCTTTTTGAAACTAAAAGCAACAAAACATAAAAGTAAACAATCTGCTTGGTTACTGATTGCAAATATATATATATATATATATATATATATATATATATACTATTTTTATATATATATATATATATATATATATATATATATATATATATATATATATATTATCTATTTATATATATTTTTTTTTTTTTTTTTTTTCTATATATATATATATATATATATATTATCTATTTGGATTTTATTTTTATTTCTTTATTGATAGAAGTAGACATTGATAAGCTTATTCTTTATTCTTTATTATGCAATATTTATATTTTATTTTTTTGCATGCAAGCATGGCAAAAGTATGTTTAAACTTACAGGTAAAATCTATTTGTCATTTTGATCTAAATAAAAAAAAATATTTGCTTTATTTGAAATGTGATGTTAAATGACAATTATTTACTTACTTAAATATTGGTTACTTAATGTAGCATTTTAAAATTGTTTGACAACTTAGATAAATTTTACCGGAATTATATCTTTTAATTAGTTAGAAACAAGTATTCAACGCGATTAACATAGCCTTTTCATAGCCTAAATATCTAAAATCTTCATTTATTTCTGTTTTATAAATATTTTAGCAGTAACTGTTTAAAAAATTCCTTCGATTCGAATTAATGTATTGGCAGTTTTGCAGTTAACAAATCACTATTATTCTTTTTATCATCCACAATAAATTCAAATCGTTGGTAAAATGTAAATGATGACTCTTTACTATTAAATAAATTTTAATTAATGTCTTATGAAAAGTATAACAATACACTTTTTTGTATAAAATATATAATATAAGAGATTCCCTTAATATGATGAGTTGATGACCTCATTCTTACAAACTAATTGAAAACTCAAAAATATAATAATTTTATCACTTATGAAACGGTGTCCATGCATACTACTACGAAAATATGGTATATTTACTTATATATTATGTAAAAATAAATATTATATTGCTAAATGTTTTTAATTTGGAAAAGTTATTAAGACAGGTGCCGGCCACTGCCTTCAACACTCCAACCAAGGCCGCAAAGGTTTTGCAACAAGGTTGTCATGTACCTGAATCGTGAAAGCAGATTATTAGCTTCACTTCGGATATATTAACGAACTGAAAAGAAGATCAAGCGCGATATCTTTCCTTCAGAACCGAGCTTGCATACTGATGATTAAAAGTGTGGTGTCCCCACGTCTGGCGGATCTTTTGATTTCTCAAAATGGCCTGAAAAAAACGGAACACACTCTCGGAAGATGTAGATAAAAAAATTATGGCCCGAAAACACGGGGAATCAGCTTCCGCCGCACCCACTCTCAATAATATCCCCTAAAAGTAGTAGCGTGTGAGGCGGGTATAAATGTGATTGACCTACCTGGTGTCAAATGTATATTAATTCAGGCTAGTATCAGATTCAAAGATGGCTCTGAGCAGAAATCACGTACCGAATCCGATGCCACCCTCGGTGCGGGCAAGGTGCTCTTCCGCTTCCCAACAACCATACATACACAAATTATTCGTAAGCCACCACATATTGGTGTAAGTTCATGAACCGATTTTGATAACTGCTCTGACATAGCCAGAGTAAAACTTCATCTAGAGAGATGTGTCTTGTATTAGCTGAATTTAGGTGATTAGCGCGGACTTATATCGGAATATCACGTGTCCCAATATCTTAAGTGGTTAAGATTCTAGAACAAATGCGGACCAGTCTAAGTGTCTCGAACATCGTCCATTTCCAAATTCTTTTGGACGTCCCCCAGCCATCTGACAGATCAGAACACCGACTTTGAGGTGTTCCCTCCCAAGATCAAACATGATGGCCAATTCGGATTGAAAAGAGTGGCCCAGAGGATTGTTCCCTCCAAATAGTAAAATAATGCGATAATATATACTACGCCGCCGACTCGTCAGAAATCCTAACGTTATTTTTTGTAAAAGATAGAAACACCTAGAAACAAATAGGTCACAATAACAAATTGTGCAATTGGAGGGTCAACATTCTCCCCAAGCTGGACCGAAAAAAAGTGCATGGAAATTAAGTCGGTACTCGCCAATGTGAAGCACTCGCCATTGTCTCTTGCCACTGTATCTAAATTTTTCCGCAGAAATTCTACCGATATCGGTGGCACTACCCCGAAATTCTGTATCAACTATAGAAAGGGCTTAAGACTAAAGTTCAAAAACAGCTATTACCATCCACTATAAAATGTCTCTATTCGGGAGTATCCCTATTGGCTTGGACCCGAAAAAGTGATGATAATATGAGACCAAGGAAGACTAGGTTCCACACAACTTTTCATTGTATAATCAAAGTAAAGGACTGCAGAAAAGTGGAGTAAGTGTACCCAAATAGCAGTTATTTATATTTTTTAGACTCAAATAGAAAAACTTCAGCTAAGTCTTGCCCAAACGACAATTAAAACCATAACCCTAGATATGAACACTGAAACTGGTACGAGTATGATCTAAACGGTCAACGGAAACCCTTTGTGGATATACTAGTCGCGCGCATAAATTGTAAAATGTGTAAGATGGAAATAAATCGGCCAATCATAATAATCCAAACCACCACCACATTGGCCGGCGAAAAATTTCTACTCACCTCGATATAACAGGACGAAGACACGAAAAATAAATGGATAATTGGCACGCAGAGGAGCTTTGAAACAGCACACCGCACCGTCGCGCCAACAGAACCATGAATCTTTAAAATTTATAGAACAATGTTAATAGGAAAGAATCCAAATATCAACATGTCAATTTGTAGTCAGAAAGGTAGATGAATGAATCAACTACTAAAAGCAAAATGATATATAAAGAACAAATCCTTTAGCAGGGAAAGTAATAGTGATAAGTAAATTCATCGGCGTTTCCGTAAATTCGATTGGGGAAGCAAACTGTGAATATCCCTAATAAAACTGAAAACTTGTGTGATTACCACCATTAGCGAGAAAAAATAAGAAGTGATGGTCCGCACCTCATATGAGTCAAGGTCTGATAATTCCTAGTTATACCTATGGGAGTTTATGAGGACCAACGCCTCCGGGATCCGATATTCTCTCACACCCCCCTGCATCCCACACTTACCCAGATACTTTTTGTAAAGAAATATAATTCGATAAGGCAAGTTAAAAATTTTGAAGCGAGTTGCAATATTAATTTTGTACTGATTAATTAGACTCATATTGTAATAATATACGCTATACTAATATTAAATAATTTTGCATTTTTTCTGAATATCCGCCTCCGGCAAATATATCATTGCCTCCACAAGATGATTTACGCAGTGGGCCGTACTTCCGCAAAGAAGAACAATAAGGAATGGGTCCCATATCAACCATGGCCATATATATAGTATTCATCGGTGTCGCAAGTACCCAGAAATAACTGCTCTTGAATGGATTAGTTCAATATGTTATTGTTAATTTAGGAATAATAAAATATCTCGCTCAGAACCACCACCCTATTTATCCACCGACGATTAGAAGTAAATTAATATATCGTGTTATCTATGTTGTATGAATAAGTATGGAATAATTAAGACTTAACAAATTATAAAGAGATTAAGTAGCATATAAAAATAGTAACAGCTATAATTCTGGTTTTTAATCCTTGTTACCATTTATCTTCTAAATATTTATTAATTTTTTGTAAAATTATAACTATATAAAGTATATTAATATTATATAATATTATATAGTAATTATAATATTAATATATTAATATATAATAATATTAAATATATATATAATATTAATGTAAATATATATTAATATATATTAAGTATTAAATATTAATTATATATATATATATAATTTTATATATATATATATATATTATTATATATATTATATTATATTTTAATAATTATATATAGATATATATATATATATATATATATATATATATAATATAATTAATATATATATATATATATTATATATAGATATTTATATATATATATATATTTAATATATTAATACAACATTAGATTTCCTTATTATTACACAAATTAAGCTATTCCAGACTCTCATCCTATTCCAAATGGTATTATTATAAATTATTATAATATATATATAATATATAAGTCCTTAGTAAAATAATAGTACTATATATATATATAATAAATAAGTTAAAATCTATGAAGCAGGAGATACTTATAATAAAATTAGTTCTACGATATAGATACTACTTATATATATTATCTTTATATATATTTTTTGGTATAATGTATTCGTTTGTGGTATTTTTGATATTAATATTTAAGGCCTTCTACTATATATATATATTAACATGAGTTGATGGGATGGGATCTAAAATCCCGGCCGACAGCTGGTTGTCCCCGGAAATTGGGTTATTTATATATAGATTTCCGAAATCTCCCCACCTTAGCTAAATATATAATTATTTATAAAATATATATGCCAATATAATATATATATATATATATATAATATTATATATATATATATTATATTAATAATATTAATTATATATATTATATATATATATATATATAGAATAAGATTTATATTACATTTAAATTTTTTAATTAAAATACGTTTTTTTTTATAAAAATTTTTTAATTATTTAAATGTCCTGAATATTCTCTAGTCAATTTATTTTCAACTTTTTATCTAGAATGCTTTGGCACATGATTTGTCTTTTGAATGTAAGATTATAATTTCATTAAACCGGTATTGATTTTACTCTTTTTTTAAATTTTAAATTGAATTTTTGTCGAGCGAAGACGGAAATGGTGTAATGTTTTATTACACATGAAGGGGAGGGTCCAATATTTGCTATTGGAGGGATTTCCAGATTTAGTCCCAAAGATACTGAAAATGGACAGTGACTTTTTATTAATTTTCAAAGCGTTGTTAACCCAATAAATAAAAAGTCATACGCAAACTTTTTTGTTCGAGCATTTCTTAATATGAGCTTTTTGTATACATTTCTTTTTTTCTTTTAATTTTAATTTCCTATGTGGTGGATTAATATATTTTATGTTGTATTATTCCCCTTTTGGTTCTGTAAATATACGGTTTTGCCTTTGTATTTCAGGTTTTGAAAACCGATGTTTTTTTTTTTTTACATTTTTTCGATTCTAGTTTTTTTTTTTTGACATTTTTCAGATTCATGTTTTTTTTACAAAAAAAGTACTAGGATTAACAATGATAGTAATCATTGTTAATCCTAATACGTATTTTTTTTTTTTTTTTTTACATTTTTCGATCAAGTCTTCTACAATTTTTTTTCCGAAATAATTTCAAACTTGAACTATACAAAGATTGGTCTATTACCTAAAAAAAAACTGGAGGAAGGGAATTATTTGTGATTTTTGACCCCAGATCCACAACAATGGTCGAATTTCAAGCCCCCTTCTTTTTTTTTTTTAAAGGGGGGGGGGTTGAAGATCATCCCACGTTGCGGTATTTTTTTTTTTTTTTTTTTTTTTTTTGTCAATTGATCAGGAAGAAATTTTCAGGGACTTATGCTAGTCGGGGGAGATAAACACTTTTTTTATATTAAATCCATTTATTTTGTAATGTGCCAGTAGTTTGGGGATCTGGTCGGACAGAACAAAAATTATTCCCAAAAAATTTTTAAAATATAAAAAAAAATTTTTTTTGGGAGTATACAAAAAATTATACTAAATAAAAAACGGTGTTTTTCCCCCGACTATTAACGCTCTGAAATTTTTATATTATTGATCTGATTAAGTTTAGGAAAAAAAATATATTGAAATATTTCACTTTTCCCCCAAAAAAATAATTTTTTTAAAAAGAAAAAGTACCTAATTATAATATATATATATATATATATGATATATATAAGTATATACTATATAATATATATATATATATATATTATATATATATATATATATATATATATATATATATATATATATATATATATATATATATATATATATATATATATATATATATATATATATATATATGATTTTTTTAAAAATATTTTTTGCAAGATCGTTAGTATTAGCTTATATATTAATTTTTAGAGGTAAAGGAATAAAATACACACTAACATACATTTTCTACGGGGGGCTCCACCCTCAAAGCTCCCCTACCCGTGAGTGCCATAAAAATAATAAAATATAGATTCTTTACGATAAGTCTATATAAGCGTATAAAAAAGCAGAGCCTGGCAGTAAATAGGCTTTAAATATGAAATTTGAAAATTTCATAACACTTTTCAGACTAATTTTTTTAAACTTTTTTTTGTTTTTTTTTTCTTTTATTTTACATTTTCTTTCATAACTAATTTCAAACAATTCATATAAGTTTTATGAAAATCGGTGAAAATCAGCAGGTATCGCAATTAGTAAACAAGAGTCCATATTCAAATGTTGTAAATATTAAATTTAAAGGGCTAATAATATTTCATATAGAGCAACTTTAAAAGCAATGTTTTTTCACTGAAAATTAAAAAATATTGTATTTCCTTAACGATCTAGTAGAAAAAAAAATTAAATAAAAAAAAGAATAATTCCCCGCTCCGAAAAGTTCCGAACATTTACAAACTTTTTTACGCCCCGAATTGCAACATTGTAAAGGAGGGGTTTGAAAGTAACCGTAGATAAAAGTAAGGTTATGGTTGTGAGAAGACCGGGGGCTTTATAAGCTAGACTTGAAACGTTCTTTTTTGGGAAAGTGGATGGCCTAGTGGATAGGACGCCCGGTTTCTGTTAACTCAGCGACGCGGAGTCCAGTGTTCGAATCCCGCTGATGCGAGAGTAAAATCTCCTTTGACTCATTCATTATGGGTCTGAGGACTTTTCTATCAAGTCCTCAGTGTGAAGTTATGTTTGATGGTGAGCAGCTGGAACAAGTGTCTGAGCTGAAATATTTAGGATATATGTTAAATGAAACGATGGGAACGGATGCATGCAGAGTTGTAGTTAGGAAAGTTGTAAATGCGTAGGAAGGTGGCTAGAGAAATTAAATCCTTAGTGGATGTAAAGGGACTAAATCTTGAGTGTGCTAGGTCTTACATGAGAGTATATTGTTACCGTGTTGATTGGTATAGTAGTGAAACTATTTTTGTCTGGAATAAGAGGTGTTAGCTCTTAATGTACAATGTGCTCAGATGGACAACCTTAGCGATGTATTAGGTGTGAGAAGAAGTGATAAAATGAGGAATAAATGCATTAGGGAGTTGTGTGTGTGAAGGAAGGAGTAAATGCAAGAGAATAGATGAAAGGTATATTGAAATGGTATGGCGTCATTGTCGGAAAGGAATGGATAATAGTCGGCTGGGTGGAGCTCATGATAGTTCTCAGCAGTCGCCAGGACTAGAACGACGGATGGAAGAGCCGAAGGAAAAGATCGATTGAGGTCAGTAAAGGGGAATTGCCTGGACGAGAGCGAATGTGAGTTGGCCGAGGCAGAGAAGAAAGGTGCATAATAAGAGTGAATGGCGGGATTTTGTGGAGGTAGGTATGGTTGTTGACCCACCTGGGCCAAGGAATCGAACCCTACATTGACGAGATGCCATAGTGAAGTACGTCGCAGGGCACATGAAGCTCTAGGGCTGCGACTTTCTTGACCTTATGGTTAGGTTCTAACTTAAAGGTATAAAGGGCGACGTAAGGCTGGCTTTCCTTGTTTCGACTTGCGCTCATATTGTTTTACTACTTTTCTTGTTCCAGGCATGCCTACGCACCTTTATCCCCAGTCTTGGGGAGAGAAGGTGGACTGATACATATATATATATATTATATATAGTATAGTATATTTAATATATATATATATACATATCAATAATATATATATTATATATATATATAAATATAATAATATATATATAAAAAATCAAAAGACAGCAAAAACGAAAAAAAAAAAAAACACCCAAAATATTATCTTCAAAAACTACAATCAGTAAGCCAGAAAGAAATACTTTTTGCGGAATTCTGTAAAAATTTTACATAGGGAAAATGTAAAAAAAAAAATAAAAAAAAATTCTTGTTAGATTCCACTGTAACCATAAAAGACTATTTAGAGGACCTTTTAATGGTTACTCGATTAAAAATAAATAGACTTTCTATCAACATTTTGCCTTCTTTGTTTATAACTAAGAATACCCTAAGAGGAAAATATACCGCACCGATGGCAGGATCGGCGTCTACTCGGGCCTTCCGGAACTCGGAAGTAGGACTGAATTACCCCCTGTCTTCCCCGTCCGGCTCGAGCCCCCCTACATCTGCCGCATGTAATACCTTTAAAATAAATAATTATATATATATATTATATATATAATATATTTATATAATTATTATATATATTATATAATATATATATAAATACATATATATATATTATTATATATATATTATATATTTATAATATATATATATATATATATAATATATATATATATATATATTATATATACTTATTTCCCTGGTCCTAAA
>JABUQX010059512.1:57500-59374 GCA_015478945.1 Trachelipus rathkii | reverse complement strand
AGTATACTTCGTTCAATCAATTGGGTGTTTAACCGTTTTCGCATTTATCATTGAAACGCTTTCGGTTTCGTGCTGCTTCAATATATATATATATATATATATATATATATATATATATATATATATATATATATATATATATATATATATATATATATATATATATATATATATATATATATATATATATATATATATATAAAAATTTCAATAACCTGCAATCAAAAATATTTTCACCCTGCTGGGAAGCGAACCTCGCAGATGTACGCGTATGTGTTTGACCACCACGCCATGATGAACAAAAAGAAGAACACGACAATACTCCTATGGTCCAAATCGGGCACGCCGCGCTCTTCCCGCTCACACTCGGGGGGGCCAAACAGGGTACCGAACAAGGTGGTTAATAATACAACAGAACCGGGGGTCAAGATGTAAATAAGAATTGCAATAACCTGCAATCAAATTTGTATTGAAAAAGACCCCTAAAGTATTTTCATCCTGCTGGAAATCGAACCTGGACCCTAGCAGATATACGCGTATGTGTTTAACCACAACGCCACGATGAGCTAAAAGAAGAGCACGACAATACTTCCTATGTTCTAAATATGGCATGCCGCGCTCTTTACGCTCACACTCGGGGGGGGGGCAAACAGGTACCGCACATTGTGAATAATAATACAACAGAACCAGGGGTCAAGATGTACACAATACAAATATGATTACAGGTTATTGCAATTCTTATGTACATCTTGACCCCCGGTTCTGTTGTATTATTATTCACCTTGTGCGGTACCCTGTTTGGCCTCCCCCCCTAGTGTGAGCGGGAAGAGCCCGACATGCCCTATTTTGGCCATAGGAAATATTGTTGTGTCCTTTTAGCTCATCGTGGAGTGGTGGTCAAACACATACGCGTACATCTGCTAGGGTCCAGGTTCGATCCCAGTACAGAAACGATGCAGGTGCAGTGTAAGTACATGCGGCCCTGTTGTCATTATTCATCTGCTATCTTTATGCCCTGTTGCCTCCCCAGTTAAGCGGAAAAGCACGGCATGTATTTGAACCATAGAAGATATTGTGTTCTTCTTTGCTTTATCGTGGCGGGAGTGGTCAAAACCCATGCGCAACTTACATCTGCTGGTACGATTCCCAACAACAGGGTGTTTTTAATATATATATATATGTCTTATTAACTATATATATATATATATATATATATATATATATATATATATATATATATATATATATATATATATATATATATATATATATATATATATATATATATATATAACCCACCTTCTCTCCCCAAGACTGGGGATAAGGTGTGACACATGCACCAGAAACAGAAAAGTAGTAGAAGAGTATGATGCAAGTCGAAAAGAAAGCCCATTCTTACCGCCCCCTTTATACCTTTTAGTGAGGATTCATCGCAGTCAGAAAAATCCACCCTAGAGCTTCATGGGACCGCGACAGATCCTCACTATGGCATCTCGTCAATGTAGGATTCATTTCTTGGCCCAGTTGGGCTACAACCATACCCCCTCACAAAACCCTGCCATTCACTCCTATTATGCACCTTTCTTCTCGCCTCTGCCAAATTCACATTCCTCCAGGCATTTCTTTACTTACTCAATCCACTTTTTCTTCGGTCTCCCAGCCATTCGATTCCCAACACACTGACCACTATACATCCGCTTAACCAATCAACTGTCATCCATCCTTTCCACATGAAAAAACCATTTCAACGTACTTTCATTTATTCTCTCATTTACTGCTTTCTTCACACCACACAACTCCCTAATGCATTCATTCCTCATTTTATCAATTCTTCTCACACCTATCACGCCCCTAAGATTCTCCATCTGAACACA
>JABUQX010059512.1:40000-52500 GCA_015478945.1 Trachelipus rathkii | reverse complement strand
ACATTCACACAATTTCCTCGTTTCTGTTAAGATCACTTATCACAGTCTTATATGCTATGACCTTTTCTATATGGTAAAGTCTGGAACAATCGTCTTTCGTCCATGGCATGATGGGGGTGATTACAGCATAACATCGATGATCCAGACAACAAACAAGAAGTGACAAAACAATCAGCAGCAGAGAAAGCACCCCTGAATGAAGTTATGCTCTGCTACCAAATATTTTATGGTACTCGTCCCAGAATTAAACAACAAAATTACTAACCAAAATTTTAGTTAGTTCTTGTTTGTTTGAGGAGGCCAGGCTTTCTTGGCAGAGCAGTTCTTCTGTGCTTGGTAATTGCCCCTGGTCTAGTTTCATGACCTTCAGGAAATCAATGTCCCAGACGCCTTTCTTCCTCAGGAAGGAGCCATCTCATACTGCTGAAAATTAACTTCGAAGGTTTAACATAGTGGTAATAATTAGGGATGTACCGATAGTATCAGTATCAGTATCAGTAGTATCGGCCATTTTTGGGGGATCATTGTAATATGCGATACTTCTTATTTTTTGGCGTGAAATTGAGAACTTTTAGATTCAATAATAGATCTAGTTCGATATAGATAGGATTAGTATGTTATGTTTTTTTTTTTCCTCGATTTCTCTTTATTAAGGAGAACAGTATATCAACTTGGGATATACGAAATTTACGTATTTGGAATCAAAAATTACAAATTTATTTCTCTATTTTTTTTCTTCAAGAATCATTTTCATTCTTTTTTTGTTACGCAATTTTTTGAGAGCGTGTGAGTGCGTGTGTGTTTAACTTTCGTGATTATTCATATTTTAGTATTTGCCTGTAATTTGTTTGAGTAAGATTTGAATTTTAAATTTAGGGTTTAGCGTACAAATAATTTTCCTCATTTCTCTTTGGTTTTGTCTATTTGTTCTGTCTGTTTTTTTTTTTTTTTTGAATTTTTGTGATTGTGTGTGGATGTATTTGATATCAGATTGGCACAGCGTGTTTCTTTTTGACTTACAACATCAATGCTTCACTCTAATCGCATCCATAGGAATACCACCTCTATAATTCTAACCCTACTTTAGCTCCTGTCTGAACCAGATGGCTAAGGGAATTCATTGTTTTCAACTCGTTTATAATTATTATCCAACTATAACTTATTTTATAATTTTTTGAGGATGGGTATGTGCATTGTAAAATATAACATCAATAACACGTCCGAGATCTCGAGATTCCTACTTCGATGTTCTGTGCTAAGATCTTTTTCTTCTTTTTACTAAATATCTTATGTTTTATTGTTTCCTAACAGAACAGTTTAATGCTTTTTATTTTTACTACTTTTCATGGGGACTGTTTTCTTTCTTATCCAAATATTGGTCCTCTATTCATGTACACACAACATGAATTGTTGGGTTCCTCTATATGGATCTATGTGCGGGAGAAGCCGAATCATCAGGCACTTCTCCATCTGAGCAAACTAATTAATGACCTCCAACATTCACGATTCTGTCCATCGATTCTGAAACACTTGATCTATGTTCACCTGTCCTCTTATAATATCACACCTTCGCTCTATCGTTATATTCTGTCCACTGTATAGCTTTAATTTTTACTTTCTCTCCAAAACGCTCCATCTCCCTTATCGCGTTTTCTGAATTTGATCGGGTCCGATGGGGACTATGATGCTTCTACCCAAACTATAATTTTGAGTACCTGCTTTGACTTGAGCGCTTCAGCTTCTGCGATAAAGTCGGAACTGTTATGTTCGTGATGAGGATTGTTTCAGTCTCTGTGATAAATTTTTTTTCCTCAAATCCAATGGTTCCTTAAATTGGCTTGTTCATTGGACATTCAGCTAGAACAGTGCATATTCGTGGGTGTGGAAATATCTTCTCCTATCCACTCTTTGCCATTTTCATTCAGTAGAAATGGTTTGCGGAACTTCTTCGACGAGCAAAGCGTATTCATAAACGAATGTGGCGCTGACTCTTGGTTCTCCCTAATGCAAATCTCTTGTCTTATGCCCAAACATCCTAACAATTCTGTTCTCCTTTACTCTCTATCGCTTGATGATTCTTTGTTGATATCCACTGAAAGCATCATCTTTGGCCTTCTATTTTACTTAATCACGCCTTGGATGATTCGGCAGTCCTCTTCACTATCCTTCTCCTATCAGGCTCCTTGTCTTTTCTAAATTTCATTATTGGGTGCATGGCTCCTAATCTATGAACTTAGGAAGGGAGGGTGCCCTGATGGCATTCTTCTCAGTTTTAAGGAAGTGTGCTTCTGTGCTACCCCATGTCCCTCTTCAACTATATTTTATGCCTATAACAGGCACTTCCCCTCATTATTGAGCCTGTAGTCCAACTATTCCGAAAAAGGATGCTTGCTCTGATTCTTTACTATCCGCTCTATAGCTCTTAACTTGTATTCTTTATTTTCAACTCTCACTTCTTAGTATCTATCTTGGAATCTCTTCTTCTGTGATTGCCATACGGCTTTCTACCGCTGAGATGTACTGGCAATATACTTCCTCATTTAAACAGATTTTAGGTTCCGCCCTTCAGACTAAGGGACGGACTTTGAATGTAAGTGGCGCTTGAATATCCAACATTGGGTATGGCAGAGTGTCAATGGCTCTCCACAGCCCTCTTTGGCGTTGCCTTTTCCTATTGCTTATATGTCTGCTTTCTTTCAATCGTCATTGTCAGGCTGTTGTTGATGGGAGACTTCTTCTTCAATAATGTGTTCCTCAGGGTTCTGTTTTTATCTCCTACTTTATTCTGCTTTTGCTCCTTGAGGTGTCTATATTATACTGGATGTCATTTTTAATACTTCAATATATCGGCCTTCTTTCAATTTCTTTCAATTCTGCTCCATCTTTTACTTCAAGAGCCTTTCGTCTTAAACTTTCCGAATTCCTTGACTCGCGGATACTGGATAAATTTCAGGTTTGTCATTCCACGGTAAATTCAGGATTAAATCTTTAAAGACCCAATCTTCTATAATCTCACCTCTCTAAGAAAACTGAGCTTCCCATATTCTGCGAGTTTCTTGTCTTCATAGTTGACAATATAACACCTTGGCCCTTAACATAAAAAAAATATGTATTGAAAACCTCAAATAACACAATAACGCTTTTAGGGCATGGCCTCAAGAACTGGATTTTGTTAGAGTGCCGGATGACCTTTTTTTCTTTCTCAGGTTACTCCAGAGCTATTAACAAGGTCTCTCTCGCACTGTATGGAGTTATGCTCTCATATCTGGGTGGGATCTGGTTTCACCCGGCTTTGGCTAGGTCGAGTCAAGGCCAAAACTTATAAACTGTCCATACTTTCTAGTTCACTTGACCCTCTGATATATTATGCGGTCGATGTTGGTTCTTTACCTATTTTAAGTCTGTAGAGGCATGTCGAGAGGAACTTACACTCTGGTCACCACCTTTATGACGCCCTCGTTAGCAAAGGGGCTTGTGCGGCACATGAATTTGTTGATATTAGAAACTCAGATAGTTCTTGCGGTTTCTGCTTTCTTTCTGACCTCTGTTCTGTGAATGTCTTTGCCATCTCTGTGTTTCTACTCCTATTATTCCCCTCACTATTAAAGCCCTGCTCTGTGCTCATCTGATATTTGCGTTAATGATTTTTGAGCAATTCAAAACCTCTTAAATTAGGTTCTGCGTTAGCGAAATGGTTGCAACCCTGTAAAAAAAAAAAATAAAAATGGTCAATAGTAATTCCTTAGCTATGCTGAAACCCACAGATGCATCTCCGAGTACCACTCTAGAATGCATAAATATCATACCAGGAGATTCTGCCTTGACCAAAAAAAAAAAATATTCAAGAAGTGGAAGCCGCCTTTATTCTGCACACCCTAGCACAAGCAGCTGATAATGAACCGGACTGGTTGATTTTCAGCCAAATAACCTACCTGAAGATTGAGGATTTGGATATTTTTAGACTTTGATTAGTTTAATGCCTTAAATTGCAATGTACATTTCTCATACCCTTCTAAAAGAATCACACCAAGGAAACCTCATCGAAAAAAAATTAATTTTAAAATAATATCAATTTTGCAATCTGTGAAGAGGAGATGAGCGTCTACGAACATGAGATTGTGCCACCAAAAAGAGATCTTTAGCAGGGTGCATGAAATGGCCAATCGTTTTTCTTTTATCTGCTTGCATCCATATAATTATCAGCACCTCCTTCATCAGTCGAGGGCGAGCGTATTTTATAGTGTGGGGTAGGAATGTAAACACAAAAGAAAACATGGCTTCGCCAGATATAGTGAGCTATAATTGTTTTTGCATTCATTCATTTTGTGAATTTTTGATTTGAGTATTGAATGATTATTATCTTTATCTTAAAAGAGTATTTTATTATGTCATGTTTGAGTAATAGCGGTTTTTTATTTTATCTTTCAGCTGATTAATTAGGTCTTTCTCTTCATTTTTATTTATTATATGTAGTGTTAAAGATTTCATGTTAAATTTGTAATCATTGTTAACATTAAGCAGTAGCTAACTTTGTTGATACTTATGGAGAGAAATGGAATTATTTCTTGAATAAACACAACATAAAAATTTATAAGATTATATTTAAAAAGGATTTTTCCTAATACTATTTTTAATTTATAAAAAATATAAACTTGGGCACACAAAATATGGAAATATAAATGACTAAGTATTGGTTTGTACAGGGAATGCAATTCTGAGTTGCCTAGCGTACACAAATGTTCTCTCTTATTACTGTGTATTAATTATATTATTAAAGTTCGAGTATCGGTTAACTAAAAATAGATTCGGATATCGGGATCTTTATCTGGATCGAGTTACTCCCTAGTAATAATTTATAAGAATCTTTTACTTGCTATTGATTTGATAGAAAACTACCTCCAAATCGAAGATTGGATGAAGTTTTCAAAGCAGATTTTATATATGATATAGATTATTACAAAAAATATAATAAATATATATTAATTAATAATATAATATTACAAGAAGATAAGGTTACTACAGATTAAATAAGTAACCAATATATTTAGGATGGCAGTAATAATTTAACGGATACGGATATCCGGTTGGAGTTAAACGGATATTCGCAGTCTTTATATGGCGTCAGGCAGGGTGACTAAAATAAAAAATTTTTTTTTTTTGCTCATCGCTGTAGTAGTTACTGCAAGTTTTATTTTAGATTATCTTTAATTCTAGAGAGTTTTTTGTATTTTTAAAAAATTATAAAATTAGTTGTATAACATGTCCCTTAAATAAATTTCAACATTTGAAAAAATGGGAGTTTTTTTTATTTTTAGTAAATTTGAAATTATGGACAGATTTTAATATATATTTTTTTCAGTATGTATACTTTGCAGTATGTTACTTTTAAACTGGCAAAGTAAATTTTTGTTCCAAAAAGTGCATAGTGGTTAAATAGCTTGGCCTAACTTGGCCCGATTCACCCCCTCCCCTTAAAATTGATGATGGGTGGTGGAGCCACCGAATTGTTATTCTTAATTTTAATGTAGCCTAATTTAATTTTATTGACCATTTTTATACTATAGCTAAATTTTAAGTATAATAACAGTTACTAATATTAGTAAAATTAAAAAAAATGAATTGTATATGAAAATATGATTCAAAAGTGTCATTTTGTCCGCGAATGGGTGAATTTGGTAGCCACCATTATCTTTATTGTCATTTATTCATTATTAAATTTTATTAAAATATACTAATTTAATATAATAAAATTACTATATTAAG
Organism: Trachelipus rathkii; assembly: GCA_015478945.1. NCBI lineage: Eukaryota > Metazoa > Arthropoda > Malacostraca > Isopoda > Trachelipodidae > Trachelipus > Trachelipus rathkii. Next base: position 46,737 of record JABUQX010059512.1, on the reverse strand, counting down.
TAAAATTTAAAATATAAAATTTGATTTAATAATAAAAAGAGATTGACAAAGATTGGCCCATTACCACACATGTGGTTCCATTCACCTTCAACTGTTAATGAGATTTATTTTAAACTTTAATAAAACTTTACTATTATTAGAGTTACATTATTATTTTTGTTTGCTTTATCGGACCTATATGGCCTTGAATTTCAGAAAAAAAATCCAAAAAGTAGAAAATGGGGAGACGAAGTTATACTTAAAGTGGTCCACGTCACCCCACCGACGCTCCGGGCAGAGCCCCCATACACAAATGTAATATACACAAAGATTATATGTATTTTTATAGATACAGTATATATATCAATATCATAATATATATATATATATATTATATCATATACTATTATATACCTTAAGATACGTATATTTAATATGGCCAGTTCGTTTAGGTGCCCCTGTACTAAAAAAACACATATATCGATAAAAATTGAATAATTTTTGATAATGTAAGACATTAATAAATAACCCCCCAAAAAATAATAATTATTAATTTAATCAAAATTTCAATAGAGAGAATAGTATGTGTTACACTGGAAATAAAAATGATACCTATAAAAATAAAGTTGCTGTACATGCAACCAATGAAGTTTTAAATGAAAACGATGATAGCTCAATTAAAAATTTTAAATATAAAATTGACAGGCTAATTTAATTAAAAATTTCATGCATAAGAGGTTATGAGGCACAAACAAAATTTAAGTTCGCCTCTAGAACACTATCTATCATGAGAGTTGTGTGTTGTTGTGTGGTGTGTGCGCGCGCGTGTTGTTCGCAATGAAATGGAAGAAAAATTTGGGTCATGACTGGGGACGAGAGATTATATCGTACATGAAAACCTATTTACTTTTATTACTTTTTTTATAAACTTTATGGATTTCTTCTTCGGATTTCTCATTACAATGTGAGCGTATTTCAAAAACGTAATTCAGTTTTTCGTAGTTCATAGTTTTTTTAATACAGAGACATCTAATATCTGGAGGCTGATAATATATATTATATTATATATATAATTAATTATATTATATATATTATATTATAATAATATATATATTATTATATATATATATTATATATACTATATATATCAGGGCCTGCCGTAAAATTAATTTTTCGACTCCGATCCTTAAATTCAATTTGGATTTTCGACTCCGACTCCGACTCACTTTAACAAAAATTACTCGATCCGACTCCACTTAAACAAATAATTTCGACTCCGACTCCCTTAAACAAAATTTTCGACTCCACTCACTCGCTTCCGACGCCAGCAGTCAATCAAATTCAATTCAAGAGGGCACGCCACGCTGACAAACATAAATTATTTTAGTTCGAAAACAAATGTATTAACCTAAATATAAGAATATTTTTATGTTTTATAACATCCATTATAAATTAACAGTTATACTTTCGTTTCACTTACTAGTAATAATATAATATAATATAATATAATAATAATAATATAATTAAATAATAGCATTAAGAGATGGAGATTGCTACAAATACACAAAAACTCAGAAGAAAATTACCTTTGGAACTGTTATATCTAATGTGCGGACCGTACCACACGAATTGCCCATATCCTTAACAGCTTATCCACCATATCTGTAAACTCTTTCTAGTAATCAATAATTGATACATTATGTAAATTATCAAATTAAAACTTGGAAAGCACTAATCAATATTGCCTCACTTGATGTTAGAATCTCATGTTTCATAATGTACCGGTTCTGATCGATTGATAATAATTAACGAAGGTTTCACTCAAATATCACCCCACCAGTATTTGTAATTGATTGATTTATAAATTTGTTATAATCAAACACCGTTTAATTTAAATAAACATTATATCATACAACAATGGACTGCCATGCTGACACTGTGACTAACATTTGGCCTGCATTCTATATTCCAAGTCTGGAAAAAACAAATCCTTCGTGAAACACAAATTTAACCCCGTATTTTACATAAGGCTATGTCGAGCACCTACTATTTGAACATAGTCTATACATCAAGTTCATCATGAATTCAGAGTTGTTTTGTCATGCTTAAATTCACATACGAAACTAAGGTATATGCTATCTGTTTTTTAGACATCAAAATCAATGTTATTCTGAGGCCTTATCGTTACAGCATACTTCAAACCACACATAAATGTCATTGTATTTGATATGGATCCTATCACCACTATTTAAAGATCTATCGTAAAAATTTTAGTTTACGGAACATACGTTCAACTTGGAAAACTTTGATGAAGAAATTTGCCGCATTAAGTAAAATATAATTAACTGTGATCATCCACAATTATTCAGTTGAAATTCTATTATAGCATTACAAAATTTATAATAAGAAAGTAATAATTAAAGAAAATACAAACTTTTTGCTATTAATATCCAATACTATTGTCAAAACGAAGAGATGTTCCATCGTACTCTGTTGGCTAACTGACCAAATATATGCAAAATAAGTCAATGATTACATAAGTCAACAACTGTATCTTCTTTAGACAAGAGATGCTTGCCCCAACCATCCGTTGTGTAAATATTAATGGACGGATTAGACTGTACTCGAATTATTGAGTTACACGAAGAATAGATTGTCGTACAGGGCATTTCACATCTTCCACCAGTCCGCAAAAATCTTTGCAATATTCCAATAACGGACATATGGTCAATACAAAGTTCCAAACACATATTCACTAACATTCACCAACCCCCACCCACACAAACTATAATAACGGATCCCGTGGAAGGTCCAGAAACTTTAAAATTGCGGAACCACCTAATCACTTATACAACACAATAAACACCACACAGCACCAGACACCCAAATCACCAAAAAACAGAAGCGACGAAACATAACAATTTTATCGTAATTAATCATCAGAATCAATTGTTTCTTGAAATAATAATAATAATACTTACCAAATAATAATATCAAAAAATTATAAAAAACAATATAACGAAAATAAATAAAAAAAAATAAAATATACAACTAAAATGAAAGATGTAAAAACCTAAAACTCACATATAAACACAACAGCAATCATCGGAGAGTTCTATGTGATAATATTTCTTTCTCAAGAATCACACCACACAATATCATATCTATCTATACTAATTATATTCAACAACTTACAAATATCACATGTAACCACCAAATACAATATTCCTAGAGATTGAGGAATCAAAATCCAAAAAACTTAAATATAATTTATCTCACAGTTCATATAATAATCAATAATAATAATACTTCCCAAATCACAAACATCGAAATATAATCCACCAAACAACAACCCAAACTCATAAAATAATTAACTACTATACTCAAATTAATCAGCTCGTCACTAACAATTTCTCCCCATCCTACTCTCCCAGACACTCTACCGTACCTTAAACCAAAAACAAGACCAAGACGACATACTGATACGATCATCAAGAGCCAACATCCACTTCACCCACCCAACAACCAGCAATCTACTACAGCACAAAATACAATGATCTAGACCTATCCACTAGAACATACAGAGCTATATATCGACATCGACTCACTACAAGATAAATTGCCTGACTACCCACTAACATACCAACCGACATCCGAAACTCCGACCCCACATCCACGAGCCCACAACTGACCCCCAAAAATACTACTATACATACCATATCATACCCAATATAAAACCCTATATAAAAACAACTAAATAACCCTAATAACCACTATTAAATACCAACTACATAGTAATATAGAACAACCTAAATACATATATCACACAACATAATAAATAACTCACATCGACTAAAACGCCACCACATAACCAAGATACTATTAACAACAACAAAAACTAATCTATATCAAAATATACTAAACTAGACTCATAAACACCGCCGCTATATAAATATCGTATCATACATAACTATCAAATACCCCCCCATACCCTATAATAAACCAAAACACACCCTAATACAAACACAAACCACACACCAGACATAATACTATATGAATACATCCCATTACTCAAACAACCATACAAACACACCAACTATAATTCTCACAAACATATAGATACCACATAAGCAACAACAATTCCCTAACAATCACTACTATACATCAACTAAATAGACACCAAACTAACAACATTAACTCACACATTCACAATAAATAACACCATACACTAGATCTCACCCCATACACACAATAACTCCTAAAGACCAAATAATCTCAAACCACTAATAAAACTTAGCACTATAATCCAGCATAAACATCACAACAAAAGCACATACAAATCATACCACCCAAACAAAACACCACACGACAACTTTACTACAACCCATAGAACTAAATATTACATAATCACTCACAAATGCGACATAATATACATCAATCAAAAACCTACCAACCACTCATCAAAACTATTATACCTCACCCTAAAAACACTAAAACAGTATCCAACTGCACCACAACTAATACACATCCTATCTCAAATATTAATATAAATTACCTACTAACATAGAACAAAAGCACTAAACCACAAACCCAGCATACACCTAACACAACAGACATTAACAGACACCCAATATTATTGATATATATATATAATAAAACCCACCACCAATAATCATATTCAAAGCACCAAGACTGACGTTACCGCAATTTAATCCGCATTCCGCAATGCGGCCCAATACACTCCGACCTCCGGAAATTGCCACGACTCCGAGCTCCATCGACTCCGATCACACACCCCAAACTCGAACCTGCGCAGACCACTCCCACAAACATACACATAAACACAACCAATAAACAACCAACTATAAAATCCCAAAATACTAAAAAATAACAACAACAAATCTACCTCAAAAACCTCCAAAACACAAACACCACCAGAACCAATATCAAACACAACAAAATCACAATACCCCACAAACACCATAAACAACCTACATCAACCACAATAACTAACATACCAGATAACAAATCTTATTACAATCCAACAAAAAGACTAAAAATATAACTACCTCTCACCTACTAAAATATAACTAATCTCAAACGGAAACCAAACACACAACCGGCCAAAAACCCAACCCGACCAAACAACCAACCCCCCCACCACACAAACAAACACGCACACAAACAACACACACAACCACCCAACAAACAACCATCTCACCCCAAACACCACATCCCACACCTTACACCCTATACACAATATCTACCTACCTAAAACCCCATATAGTATATAGTATATATATATACTAACTATATATATATATATATATATTATCTAAATATATATACTATATATATATATACTATTTATAATATATACGATATATATATATTATATATATAATATTTATTATATATATTTTATATATATATTAATTATAATATATAATATTAATATCTCCAGATAATATAAAATCATCTATTAGGTTCGTTATTTATATAAGTGGGAAATATAATACTATACTATATATATAGTATATATATAACACACATATATATAGTATATATTATATTATGTATATATATTAATATACTCACTATATTATCAGGGTTGACGTCGCAATTTAACGTCCGCATTCCGCAATTGCGAATACCAAAATATATTGTAGGAATTGCATTGCGAATAGATATTCCGAAAATTTGTGTGACAATGAGTGCTCGGCAATGCCTAGACATTCGCAATTAGAGACTAACCAAAAAAAATTGGAAAGTTTCAGCGGAATGCCAAATTTAATAATCAAAATAATTTTAACAGTAGGAAACAATTAATCTAAAACACCCGAAATTTTTTTTTTTTTAATTTTTTTTATATATAGAAGAGATTACATGTTATTAATGATAGTTTCAATTGAGATGTAAATTATTCATTATTTATAATGATATTAGTGTTACTATTATGACGATTCTCAACATATCCGATAATATAGTTTCGATGGTCCTATAAATTATAAGCTCGATTATTGACTTTATTGTAGCACGATTTTCTCTGAACTGTAGACATATTTTCATTTCCAACATGCATTTATCAAATAACTTCCCTGACATTGCTCTGATTTTTATATTTTTATCACTGAAGGTGGTAAAATTGACTAATTTCGGTGTTTTTTTTTTATTAAATTTCTGAGAATGCGTTTATATACTGGTAAATAATACAAGGCTTAAACACGTTAAAATAAGTGTATTACTATTTTTAAGTAATTACATATAAAAGTGAATAAAATTGTTAGTGGAAAATTAGCCTTAAATTGGTCTTGTATCTTACAAAAATAACACATACAATTTAATATAAAATATATTCTCTAATTCATATATATTTAATATTTATTCATTAAAAAAGAAAGCATCATTGCAAAACCAAAATAATTGATGCATAAGATAAAGAAATACAAAATCTTAATCATACCATATTACTTTACCATAATTTTATGAAAACGTGTTCACACCAATTTCAGATAATCTGTATTGTACAGCAACATAATGATAATAAATTAATAGTAATAAAACGACGTGGTTGTACTTAAACAAGTATATATATATATAATATAATTATTATATTATATTAGATTTATAAATATTATATTACTGATATATACTAGCAAACCAAATAATATACCACTAAAAAAAATACGCCATTCGTATAGCGTAATCTTAAAAAAAATACTACTACACAATAAAAATAACAAACCAACTTGCCCAAA
>JABUQX010059512.1:0-35000 GCA_015478945.1 Trachelipus rathkii | reverse complement strand
CAAGGGTGCAACATTGGAAATTATTATAATATATTAATAGTCTCGTGACTCTATCTATATCGTATTATCTCAAGCCAGCTAGTGCATTACATATAGATACTCTACACGAGAAGTCTTGGGAGGAGATTTCTAAATCAGATACTTCTCTCTCTCTCACTAGATAAGTTACTAAAACTTACTATTTGTCATTACTTACAGCCATTATTTTCTAGCTCCTCTATTATATATATTTATCATATTAATAATATCGGTCTATAATCATAGATTTCTCTTCCTTCTACTCTATCTATCATCCTTTAATTTCCCAAGATGGGAAGTAAGGTGCGTGCGAGCATTCGAAAAGAAATAGCAGTGAAGAGCATGACATGAAATCGAAAAGAAGCCCACGCCTTACCGCCCCTCCAGTACCATTAATTAGCGAGAATTCATCGCCAGTTTCAGAAATTTCACCCCTTAAAAGCAATTCCATGGAGACAGCAATGGACCCTCACGTATGGTAGATCGTCACAGTGTAAGGGTGGCCATCCCTTGCCCCAGTGCGGCCACAACCGCAGTACCCCCTCACATCCCCCGCCATTAACACTACCATTGTTATACACCGTTTCTTCGCTGCGCATCTAATCCCAAGACTCAAATTCTCTCCTTCAGACTTCGATTCCCGACTGCAATCCACTTTTCCTCCTCGGTCTCCCAGCCGGTCCGTTCCCAACACACTCGCCACATACATCCGCTTAACCAAACGACTATCATTCAATTTTACTTTCCAATGACCCAAACAATAAAACTCTAACTACATTCATTATCTTCTCACTTTACTCCTTTCTCCACACCAAATCTTCTCTAGATATGTCTACAATTTTTTTTTTCTTCCGCTTTTTTTTTCATTGTATTAATTTTCTCAGCAGCCTAGCATGCCACTAAGGATTGTCCATCTGAACACATTGAGCTTTAGATCTTATACTTCTTATTGTCCAGGCCATAGGTCACTACCATGAACAATAACACAGGGTAACAACAACCTAAATATAGACTATCAAGCGAGAGCACTCAAATCACGTCTGCACTTCACAACGACCAACGACTATATATATATATATATATATAATATGATATATGTGTGTGTGTATATATATAATATATATATATATTTATATAATACGTATATATATATATTTATAATATACTAATTTATATATTATATATATATATATATTTAATATATATATATGATGACATTTTTTTTTTTTTCCAACTTTTATGGGAGGTCCAAATAAGTGACCTCAAGAAGGTCCACTTTCAAAGGATTTCAAGGTCTTAACTCTCTTTAAACGCCAGTTGATTACTTCCCAAAATTTCAGAAATGATTTAGGGGTCAAGTATACTTATAACCAGATTTAAAGCAATGAATCGCGGAGGTAAGGGTGAGTTTTTGCATTTGTTTTTTGTTGATTTGTCAGAAAATGCCCCAATATTTTCTGCATTGATATTTTGCTGAAAAGTATTTCCTGACAAGAAACCTACTTTTCCTGTAGAGTCTTGTGAAGTATATAATTTGATCCTCTTTATCTCACTTTCGAACGTGATTATGTGGAACATCTGTTGCATTCTGTTGACCTCAGTACGCTTTAACATATTACTCAGGAGTGTAACGCGATATTCATAGTTGATATGTCACAGACACTGAAAAATATCCGTTCACAGTGGTATAGTAGCCAATCCGCCTTCTACATTTATAACTGTTTATATTATCTTACCTTTATATATATTTTGATCACTTTCTTGTTACAGAAAAATGGCATTTTTCATATAGACGACTCCTTATTCATAGTGCTGAGACTTTTGATAGCATATATATATAGTAGATTTAGATATTGACGACTATGGTATATATTGATAATAATATCCTAGTCTAGTATATAATATCCATCATACTCTACATGCTCTGCTATTATTTATTCTATACTTTTAATATATCACTACTAAGTAAGCTTCGATATATTACAGCCACCTTAATATTATATATAGTATATATATTATTTATTAATATATATAATATATAAGATATAAGACGATTAGGAAATTTTTGCCGATGACGATGACGAATGATGATTAATTGAAAAAAACTATTTTAAAATTTCGTCTCTCTCTCTCTTCTCTCTCTCTCTCATAATTATTACTCTCTCCTCTCTCCTCTCTCCTCTCTCTCTCCCTCTCTCTCTTCTCTCTCTCTCTCTCTCTTCTCTCTCTTACTTTATCTCTTCTACTATCTCTCTTCTCATATCGTCGAACTCCCGTCTACTCTCTCTCTCTCTCTCTACTCTCTCTCTCTATCTCTCTCTCTCTCTCTCGTCTCTCTCTATCTCTCTCTCTCTCTCTCTCTCTCTCTCTCTCTCTCCTCTCTTTCTCTCTTCTCTCTCTCTCTCTCTCTCTCTCCTCTCTCTCTTCTCTCTCTCTCTCTCTTCTCCTCTCTCTCTCTCTATCTCTCAGTCTGTGTTCTCTCGTCTATCCTCTCTCTCTCTCTCTCTCTCTCTCTTACGTCTCTCTCTCTCCGTCTCATCTGCTGCTTCTCCTCTCTTACTCTTATAATATATATATATCGTTAGTCCTTCTAGTCTCTTCCTCTCCTCTCTTCTATCTCTCTCATCTCTCTCTCTCTCCTCTCCAACTCTCTCGCTCTTGCTTCTGCCTGCTCTTCATCCTCTCTCTTCTCTCGTCTCTCTCCTCTCTCTCTCTCTCTCTCTCTTCTCTTCCTTTCTCCTCTCTCTCCTCTTCTCTCTTCTCCTCTCTCTCTCTCTTCATATATTATATATATATATATATATATAATATATATAATATATATATATATATAATATATATATATATATATTATATATAATAATATACTATACTAGGGATGTAATCATTATATTGACAAAAAATTCAGCATGAATATCCTTGCTATAAATATAAAGATAATATGTTGTCATAAAGATTCTTCCAGAGATAGACAAGGTGATGAACCTATTTAAGCATTAAAAGTAACAATAAACAAGTAAACTAAATGTTGGAAAGTAATTAACAATTCAGGTTCAATTTATTCAAATTATAAGAATTAGCATACATTACGCACAGAAGAAAATATACAACAGAAATTGTACGAAGCAATGGTGCACTAAGTTTATAACAAATGTTGAAATGAGACCCCCTGGCGGCATACAAGCCTCTATTCTGCGCGACGCATTGAGTGGCGGACACGTTCAATATACCGTGTCGATGTGTGCTGACATGTTTAGGTCCACAAGTGTATTATTTCTTTGATGTTATTGCAGGAACTCTCTCCTCTTATACTTCTGTGGCGGTGACTTTTGTCAAATATGTACGCTCGTTGTACCAATGTTTCAAGGTGACCCCTATAGATATCTAGCTGCTATAAATCCCAATGCATTTAGGTCTGGAGACTGCGGAGGCCAAGGTTCTGTACCTCCTTACCTCCTCGACCTATCCAACAGCGTGGATATACAGTGTTCAAATAGTTACGAGCAACTAAAATGAAATGAGCTGGAGCGCCTCGTGCATTGAAATACATTTGCGATCTTATTGTAATGGTCTTCCAGTTTAGTTAGGCAAGTTCATTGTTCAAGAATAGAGCGATAACGTCTCCAGTAAAAGCCTCGCTGGTAAAGAATGGACTCTCCAAATTCGGTCGCCACAAATTCCGACCATACACTTCAATGAAATAATGAGTGTTGATGGAGCTTTCAACTATTGAGGTGGGTTCTCATCAGCCCATATGTGATTGTTGTGGAAGTTCGATATGGGGTCTCTGGAAAATTTGTCTCATCGGTGAGCAATATTTCTGCTAAATGGTGAGGATTGTCGGAAATTTTCTGTTGCATCCATCGACAACAAAGCTACTTTTGCAGGAAAATCTGTTGGTAAAAGTTCCTGCACTCGTCGGATGTGATAAGGGTACAGAAGGTGATTTTTCAATACCCTGAAAACTGTCGAATGACTTACATGTAGTTTTGCAGCAATCTTTCTGGTACTTGTTGTAGGACTGTCCTCAAGTTCTTGGAGAACCTGTTCTTTGACATCTGGAGTTGATATTGTGCGAGGTCGGCCGTTTCCATTAGTAAGTTTTTTAAACTTCCTGTTTCTCTAAGACGTTGATGGAGACGTGCAAACATAGTATGATGCGGATGACACGATTAGGCGTACATTTCTTCATAGGAGACGCGCACATCGGCTGTTGTAATGAATTCGCTTTCCGGTACGGACAGTAAACAAAATGGCATATCTCACATTTCACTATTTGTGTAAATTCATTTGAAAATATGAGCAACACCTGAACACAGAACTTGACCGCGACACGGACTAGTATATGTATAAATGAAGCGGGATACGGAACTAGTAAATAACAGGTTCGTACTTTCCTACGGTTGTAACTATGTGCACTTATTATAAAGGTGAATCGTTGGGTACGGAAGGGCAATGGAATATAATCAGAATATGTGCCCACATCAAGTTTCATCACTATGTATCTTGGAAAACGACGGCGTCTTCGCAGTGAAATGTTATGCACACATATTATCTCTATTATGCAATGGACTGATTTTCATAGACCGAATTTTTTCGACAATATTAACGATACACCCTATTATCTATATATATTATATATATATTTATATATTATATATATAAATATATATATATATATATATATTCATATATATATATAAATATATATATTATAGTATAAATATATAATATATATATTTATATATATAATATATATATATGATTTATATATATATATATATATATATAATATAAAAGGCTCAGGACAGGAGGGTCAGGGGTTCAACCTCCCGAAATTATTTTAGCGATCAAAATTTTTGATTCGTTAAAACTCATAATAGATAATAATAATAAATAATAATATAGATAATTAATAATAATTATACTAAGTAAATAATTATAGTTAATCAATGAAATGAAAGAGTACTTTATTTATGGAAATGATGGAGACTTGTTGTGGTCTCGTAACGATTTCTGTAGGTCAAGTTGGCCTGTATCCTCAGTAACATGTATAAAATCGTTTAGACAGAGGACTTAAATGTAAGGTTTCCAAGTTTGCAGATGTTTAGCAAATTGCGTACCTCATGAAGGAATTAATGATGGTATGTTAAGATTTAAAGAAAGGAGGGAGTTGTATCGTTGATGGGATGAGCAGTTCATTCCTTCTTCGAGCTAAATTTTTTTTTCCTCATTCATTACTTCTAAAATTAAAATCTTTCTTCCTCAGTTCAATTCATGGTTCAATCGTCGCTATCTTCTCTGGCAATCAGGCTAGGAGACAGTGCCTATCGGGGTGGAAAAATTCTCGTTTTCCTATCACTCTCGCTAATTTTCATTCAGCAGAAATCGTTGCAGGAGGATACTCTTCGACGAGCAAAAGCTGGTTTCATCAAAGGAAAGGACGCTGAACTCCTTGGTTCACCTTACTGACAAAATCTTTCATCTATAGAGCAACTTCTGTAATTTTATCTCCTCTTTTTTCTCCTTTATTCGATTGATCATGGTGTTGCTAATTCGTCCAATGAAAAGGCTAAATCTCTTCGGCCCCTCGTTCAAACTTATATTTCTCTATGCCTTCAAATGACTAGCACTTCCCTACCTCAGTTGGAAGCTGCTTCACATGTCCAACCTATTCCGAAAAAAAAGGGAAGCCGCCTACTGATCCGTTCTAACTATGCCTGTAGGCTACTGCACTTGAATTCTATTCTAACGATCTTTGTAAACCCTTCTCAATCACCTTCTATAGATCTTTGGAAACATCACTCCGATCGCAGTACGCTCTCGTTGGCACGAAGTCCTTAACTGAGTGCTATTATTCCTATCATGAAACGATTTATGGTTTTGTACGCTCCTTAAGGGAACTACGGGAGACTAGGGGATAGTGGCGCTTGACATTATCCAAATGCATATTGACGAGTATAGAGAGCACAGCGTAAATGCTCTCAAGCTCCCCTCCTTTGAGTTTCCTCCGTCTCTTCCCTTTGCTTACTTATATCTAGCTTTCTTTCAACCGGCATCAATATGTCTGTTGTTGATGGGGCGATTCTTCTTCTTTTATCTGTCAATAGTGGTGTTCCTCAGGGTTGTTTTATCTCCTACTTTTATTCCTACTTTTCATGAATGATCTTCTCACCTGCACATTTAACTCTATTCACTCGTATGCCGAGGACTCTGACCCTTCATTCTTTAATTCATTTCAATTCTAATCCACATTTACGCTGGAATTTGCTCTGTCGTCTTTAATCTTTCGATTTTATTCTCGCTGCATTGATAAGAAATAACTTTTGTGGAAATTCAATTCTTTAAAAACCCACTTTCTACAAATATGACTCAATATACAAGGAAACAGATCTAAACTTCCTGTTCTTTCGACAGGTTCTTCGGTCTCTTCCTGTTGACAATATAAACATCCTTGGCCTAAACATGAACACAAAAATGTCTTGAACCCACCATCACAACGGTTGCAGGGCTGCTCAAGAATGGAAGTTTCTGTTTGACTGTGAGACTTTCCTCCTTTTCTCAGTTGCTCCGCTATACAAAAGGTCTCATCCGCCCATGTATGCAGTACTATCCATAATCTCAGGAGAGGGGGCTCTGGTTTACCCGGCTTTTGACAGAGTCGAGTAAAAGGCAAAAAGGCTTATTAAAAACTATTTCTGCCTTATTCACTTGACCTCTATCTTTGCGATGGCGATGTTGTGCTTTATCTCTATCCTATAGGTACCGCAGCGGCAAGTGCTCGAGGAATTATCACTCGCTACACCACCTTTACGACGCCTTCGCAGCACAATAGGTGCTGTATCTGGCACGAGTATTGTGTTGACATTGGTAACTCAGGCTAGTTTGCTGTGTGTTGTTCCTTCTTTCCCACACCTCTGTTTTGTGGGAATTCTCTTCCACTTCTGTATTTTCGATGAATTTAATCTCTCACTTTAAAGCCTGTGTCTTGTGCTCATATCGCGTAATTTGCGCTAAGAGGGGAACTTTTTAGAGTTCCTACACCCCCCACCCCTTGGAATAGGGCTCTGGCGCGTGAGTGGTTGGTGGCAACTGTAAAAAAAATCTTGAATGGGCAGATACTGTGGCAAATGAAACTGAATCTCCTATTCCGCCCATCCAAAACATCATTCAGATTATCCCAGAAGTCGCACTCTCTTCAAATTACCCTCAGATGGATCCTTATGCCGCAACACAAAAATTTATGCGTTTCAACTTAATTTAAACCCTTTAGACTTCTCAGTACTCACACACACAAAATCTATAACTTAGCTCTCTACCACAACTCACACATCAGAATTGCAAATCCTTATACCCCTCTCATTCCTTTTCCATAGCAACACAAAACACATTTCACAACCACACCACTCATTTCATTTTCACCGTTCCTTTCATCTTTGTTTCAGTCACAGCGCAGCAAATCAAATTTACCCTTTCTAAATACATACCATCATCTTGCCCTCTCTCTCAACAATTTTTCATCTGACATTCTTACCAGATACGATTCATTTACATTTTCGCCGAAGGATACAAGGGCGCTTACTGCGATCACGACCTACCTTCTACCGAGGCATGCATTAAGCATCTGTGGCAAAAGATATGTGGTAGTAGGCAGCCAACCTAACCTACCACCGTCCCTAGTCGCCTTCTACGACACGCAGGACATACGAGGTGGCGGGCAATTTTCTTCTCCTAACACCGTTGATATAAGGGATAGGATGTCGTGTAAAGATGTTGTTAGAATGAGGTGGTGTGTGGATATAAGTATTAGCACTGGAATGTCTACATACATAGCAAAATGGCTATATATATATATATATCATATACTATATATATATTATATATTATAATATTATTATATATATATATATATATATATTATACTATATATATATAATATATATATATATATATATATATGATATATATATTATATAATATAATATAATTATTATTATATTATTATTATTCTTTATTATTATTTTTTTTTTTATTTATTTTTTTAACTTTATTTTTTTTATTTATTATTATTATTATTTTTCTATTATTATTATTATTGTTATATTTTATTATTATATTTTATTATTAGGTCTTTTATATTATTTCAAAACTTCTTATTTTGTTCAATTAAATCGGCAAAAGTAATCGGCGAATTTGCGATGACGATGACGATTTAAAAAAAATATGCCGATTTTTGCCGTGCGATGACGATTGTTACCTGCATCACTAATATATAATATATTATATAATATATATATATATACTATTATATTATATATCATATATATATATATTATATATAGTATATATATATATATATTATATAATTATATATATATATATATATATATATAAATATTAATATATATTAATATATATATATATTAGCGGAGTGCCCGAATATTCGGTAAGTATTCGGTATTTCGGCCAAAAAGCCGAATATTCGGTATTCGCTTTTTGCCGAACTATTGCGGGACCGAATATTGAACTTTTATACAAACAATAAATTACGGCTCAACAATAAGGCAAAGTTATTTCAATTTTTAAAAATTGAAATTTTAAGAACTTATTTTCCAAAAAATAAAAGAATATAAGCCAACATTTTGTAAGCCAAGATATGGCGAAAATATTGGTTCATTTGTCCGATCATATATAGGGCCTTTGACATTTTCAATATTCATAAAGACAATAGAATTCTATTTAGTGATACGGGATAAGACCAAACATGGTAGCTGTATAAGGAGAGTCGGCTTGCTATCCAATTTCATGGTTTATTACATGTAGCAATATGAATTCACGATTATTCAATAAGTATGTCAGAAAGTTGGTCAAAGATATTTATTTTACTTGCAAGGAAGGCAGTATCCTTCATATTTCATGATCCCAAACGGCAGCTGCAAAGTTAAAACTTTACAGCTGACAGCTGAATGTCAAAACAGCATAAATTCAGAGACGTTTCTACATGCTGGACACAGAACTTATGATATGCTTAAAGATTGTACAAAAAGTTCCTCTATCCATATACGCTGCGAATGCAATCAGAAAATGTTGACTGATTTTCAGGTGGCAAATTATTCCATTTACTTGAACCATTGACAACCTCACTAAAACAAGCATTAAACTTGAAGTAACAGTGCCCAAGTGATCCCTCCCATTTTAGCAATAAATCTATTTTGAAATAAGGCAATTAAAAGCAAAAGAAGCTTCAGTGGAATAATTACCACTCGTTGAGAGCTTAAGAATATCAGTAGAAAAAAGACCCTAACGTTTTCATATGTGATAAATCTTTGTGGTGGAGGGCAACTTACTTTAGATCTGCGATTTCAAGCTAATTTTTTCAACATGAATCAGATGAACCAAAAAAAATGTGGTCGTTGAGGCATGGAAAAGAAATGTTGAAAATTTAGCTCCTGACTCTTTTGCTGACGATGAATTTACGTAGTGGGGAAAGTGAGCTGAAGGTTCCATTTTCACTTCTTTAATGGATTGATTTAAAAAATTGTGGCATCAAAATCGTAATACAGAAAAGAAAGTGAGAGTGAAAAAAGAAATTCCCATTCTTCTGACGATGTGATATTGTACATAAAGAAAAGGCTTAATACGGAATTACATCAAGAAATAACAAATATATACAGGTTTGCCTACATTGACCAGTGAAGACAATGAAATTCCCTTCAATTGGTGGAAAAACACTGAATAGATTATTATGAATGTTAAACAAACTAGCAATAAAATACCTTTCAGCTCCACCCGTCATCAAGTTTTAAGTGAAAGGAAATATGTAGAAACAGAGAAATATTATGAAGCAACAAGAAATGGTTATCCGTGAAAATTTGGCGAACTGCTAATGTTCTTGTCATTTTAACCTTAGAGCTTATTCAAATGAAGTTTAGTTTAATATCTTTAAATACGAAACTTTCAATTTTCATTTATTAATTTTTATTAATGTGAATGGTTTGGTAGGGGTAAAATGTAAAAGGTGTTTACCTTGTTTTATTCCTTTTGTATCTCAGAACTTGACTTAAGAGAAAAACTTGGAGCTATTACAATTGATATTGATGTTGCTCTTCATGAATTATTGGGTCATGGATGTGGGAAATTTTTAAGATAAAGATGTAACACAAATTTGTAAAATTTTATGATTTTACCTTTTTCAAGAGGGGTCCATCCACAATGTATTGGGATATACATATATATATTATATTATATATATATATATATTTATATATATATATATATATAGATATATATTATATATAATATATATATATATAATATATATAATGATATATATAATATATATATATATAGTATTATATATATATATATAATATTATATGATATATATATATATATATATATATATACTATATATATTATATATATGTATATACATAGTATTAATATAATTTTGGATATATGAAGGAGAGAAACAATCAGCGACATGTATACTACATGTCTTTGATAAATAGTTGTGAACACACTATCATACACTATGACCACTAAAGGGTAATATGGACAACAATGAATGTATTAGAAGAAATGGGTTTAGTTAATAGTAAACATACCTACGATGGTAGTAACCTTTTCGCTTCGTAGGCGAATTAACTGTACATAGCGTCTGGAAGATCCGCCGTCATCGAGCTCCAAAACAATAGTTCGCCTATACATGATTGATATCCACTTGTCCTATCGTAACGTCCTTCCATGAACTTTGGATCTTGATGGAAGCGTTCACCCTGCTCATCACTAACATCGCCTAGGTTATCCGGAAATTTTCTTAGGTGAGAATGTAAGTAGTGCAACTTTATACTCATTCTACATCCACGAGAATGAAAACTGTCTAGCAATTCCTGTACAATGTTAGTGTGGTTCTCGGCTTTCCAGTTCCCCAGAAAATTCTGTGTACATCTGAAAAGGAAATCCACGCTCCTGCCTCTAACACAGTATTGTTGTAGTAAGCAGCATCACGAAGGTGTTCGTATTGTGGCCATAAATATATTCCAGCTTTTTCCTTCTCGTCACTCAGACCAGGAAACGTTGAGCATATATAGCGGAAGCATCCACCCATCCTGGTCCAGGGCCTTCACAAATTGTTTTCATCAAACCAAGTTTTATGTGTAGTGGACGGTAAGCATGATGGGTTTTCTCTTGTACAGTGTTACGTACGATGTTCCTGAACCTGGCGTCAAAGGTTTCCCTCGGTTGGCCATTCTCTCTTGGTTCAACAGTTTGATCCTTTGCACCAGCTGTCCAATAGCACAGAAGCAGGATTAATATTTTGTTGAACGCTGCTTGCTGACGAGCAAATGTTTCATTTTTGCAGTCGACCATATTTACCATTCCATGTATCAGAATTGTAGCCATTCTCCAAACTGTCTTGTATTTTTGCATTACTCATCTCTTCCGTACCGAGTACCCTACTGACGAAAGTGATACTGTTGCCGACTGTGTAACCAACACCACACTTATAAAAACTGCTTCTTTGGAAGTGTCGATAAAACAGTCGCCACTCACCTGCATCGTTTGCTGGGAGTCCAGCGAGTAGTAAGCCTGCAACTTCACTGCAATACACAAGGTTACCATCGACTGGATAGGCCTCCGAGATCTGTTTCTCTGTTCGATAAATGTTTACTCTTGTGCCGATGGTCCAGTGTATATTTTCATGCAACCTCGAAGCCAACAGCTCAGGACAGCTTCGGCAAATACAACTCTCTTACAAGATCGTTCAGTTCACCTTGGGTAAACAATGACGGACCATTCGACTGTATTTCAGCATGGATGTAAGACTTCAATCCAGGTCATTGGCATCCCATACATTAGTAGACCGTACTAAAGTTACCACATGCTTCCCCGAAAATCGACCACAGTAAACTTGCATTTACTGACTAGATATTATGCGGAAGGTAACGTTTAACGCCTACGTTAGTGCGCACATGAATTTGTCATTCCTAGGGAATATGCACAAATAGGGATCCATGATTGCACGAAAACAGGATGTGATTACAGCAAATCCGAGAATATATATATATATGGAATCAGCACCTCGGAATTACTATATATCTGCTGCACAAAGTTCCATCCAAGAAAATTTCACTTTTTTTGTTGACCAGTGTAAGTTTTCTTTATTTTTCCTAAATGGATGACCGAACTTTGGAAATAACTATTCGCGAATAGCGACAGTGATTAATTCGGCCGATATTCGTATTCGCCGAATATTTTAGACGAATATTCGGTATCGTTTATTCGGCTATGTTTTCACTATTCGCACATCCCACTAAATATTATATATAGATATATATATATATATATAATATATATATATATATATATATATAATATTTAATATATATATATATATATCATATATATATATATATAATATATATTATAATAATATATAATATATATATATATATATATATATATATGTATATATAATTATATAAAGTAATATAATATATATATACTATAATTATTATATATATATATCATCCAACTTTACCTTCTCCAATAGACTGGAGAGTTAAGGTGATTAACCAATGCATCGGGAACAAGAAAGTAGTATAGAAGAAATATGAACAAGTCGAAAAAAAAAGCCCAGCCTTACCACCCCTCTATACCTATTAGTGAAAAACTCTGACGCAAGTCAGGAAAATCCACCCTAGAGCTTGCACGGAGACCGCGACGGACTCTCACATATTGGCATCGGTCAGTGGGATTCATCATTGGCCCAGGTGGGCCTCAACCATACCCCCTTACACAAAACCCCGCCATTCATCCTATTATGCACCTTTCTTCTCGCCTGCTCTGCCAAACACATTTCTCTCCTCCAGGCATTCCTTTACTGAGCTCAATCCACTTTCTTCAGTCTCCCAGCTGGTCAATTCCCAACACACACACCACTATCATCCATCCTTTCCACATGACCAAACCAATCTCAACGTACTTTCATTTTATCTCTCATTTTCCTTCTTCACAACAACAACTCTCTAATACGTTCATTCCTCATTTTATCAGTTCTTCTCACACCTAACACTCCTCTTTAATTATATATATATATATATATATTATATATATATATATATATATATATATATATATATATTATATATATATATATAATATATAATAGTTATCTATATTATATTATATATATATATATATATATATTATATAATATTATACTATATATTATATATAATTTATATATATATATATACTTGGAAGACCTCTGTCTACCCCAGCGATTCCTCTCCTGGCATGCTCTCAACATCCCAGGTGCCCAAATGGTTGGGCAACCCTGAAATGGTTCCCTTCCATGCTAGTCGTTCTCGCTTGTCTGTCTACTACTACACATGCTGCTTCCATCCGCGGGACTGCCAGCTAGCACATCATTCATGTGATTCACCACGTCCAAACTTCTTACCGACCATAGAAATATCATTCTCAGTAATGCTTTTGAGAAAGCTTTATGAGCTGTAGACCCTCTCATCATGGTAATGAGAAACGGGTCCCTTCTCATTCAAGCTACTCGGAATCAAAGTTCCTTCTTGTCATATTTAACGATTTTTTTTTTTAGATATCCCACTTATTGCCACTCCTGATGAAGTAATAAACTCTTCCAAAGGCTTTATTTATGTTATCTTGGAGAAAACGAAGAAACTGTTTTCATTTTACACCATCTCCAAAAGAATAGGTATCCTGTTCCAAATGTATACAGGTATCCCACACGTCGAGACTCGCCTGACACACCAAATTCTTGTTTGCTGCTGACCTTTAACAACTCTTTTTCCACCTACAAAGGTGAAAATAGGGTTTATAAGCTACAGACTGAGCAACAGCAAGCCTAAGTCTGTTCACCCACCAACAAACTCGGAGAGCGTTCCCTACCAAGAACCTCTGTCTTCTGCCCTTCTGATGAGTTCACCGAACCCATGTAAGATGCCTGTGTCTATGTCCCCAAATCTGTATCCCACCATTGCTCCTACTCCTAAAATGGATGTTCCTGAGTGGAAACAAAAGACTAGACACCAAGCCAAAAATTACTCACTAAAATATAAGGCATCTGAATTCCTAAAGCAGGACACATCGACCCCTTCCAGAAGAGACCTCGCTGAGTCTCTATTCCCGAGACAAAAGCATTGACATCAATAGACTATGCCCAACCAACCACAGATGTTGAACAACCTACCACCCAGCCCTCTAATAGCCTGATAGATTTTCCAGCTCTTCCGAATCCTCTCCTAACTCTTCCTCCGAGGTTCCTATCACAGCACTCACTAAAGTATTCTCTACCCTACTGGATCACATGGAGTCCAGTTCCCAAATGGAGCTTGATGTGACGCTTCTTGCTCTTTTGAGAGAGAGGTGAATGGAAAATCATTCAACGCAAACGCTCCAAACATTCTGCTGCAGCCGACATGAAAGGGGACCCAGAGATCTCCCATCCTAACTCAGATTGTCCAGCCATTTTTCAAAGTCACCCACCTGATGGGTCTTTGACACAGCCTCCAACCTTAGACTTTCGTTTTTACAGAACCTTCGTAAATCACTGAGTGTTCCTTCAAAGAGACCGCTTTCCCTGTTAATCCAACGGAACCTATATTGAATCCCAATCTCAACTCAACATCACAAAAAGGTGACTCTTTCCCGGTGACACCTTCTTGCACTGTCTCCATCGAATCTGCCCCATACTTTCCACCCAGTTCTGAATCTGTTTGCTCGGTGGATATTAACATCTCTCCCACTCCCAAGCATGAGCATTCGGCCGTTCTTCAAACGACGCAATAATTTGGACTTGGTTGAACTCATCTTACTTCGTATTGTACGACGATTCCTTACCACCTGGATTTAGTTCACGGGTGTCATTAAACTCCACCCCTCCACAAAAAAAATAAAAAATAAAATAAAGCTGCAAGTTCCCCCTCCCCTCCCCGGTTCTGGTTATTTCAATAATTTGAAGAGAAATTTTAAAAATTATTAATATGCAATAATAACTATATTATGTTTTGTTAGTAGTGAACCTAGTTGCATTTTATTAGAGATTTGCACTGATTTACCTTTTAAATATTTGAAATATATGATTAAATTTTTTTTTATTTTACCACAAATGAATGAATCTTTAAATGGTTTTGACTAGAAGATAATAACTAGATTCCCTTATTAAAATTACTAAATAAAATACTTTTCAGCAAATAAAAATGTAAAAATTCTTTCCTCTTTGGTTATAAATTTGTTATCATATATTTTGAATTTCCATTATTTTATATAGTATGCAATAAACTATAAAACTAATTTGTAACAATGGATTGAAGTTAGTCAGTGAATGCATCACATTTTCCCATTTTATTTTCCATTATTAGTAACTATCTGGCTGTCTTAGATACGGTATCTATATATCCTCACAACACTTGTTTTTTTTTTGTTTTTTTTCTTACCCAAGTTTATTTCGAACTTTTGACCAAACAAAACCAAAGTATAGAAAATCTTTCAATTGATCCAGAACTGGTAGGGCATGAATGTAAGAATGTCACAAACTACAAACTGGAAAACCTATTTGGGAACTTTTTTATCAGTACATTTTTTCAATTTAATATCCATAATATTCCACTATTTATCTGGGCTAATTTAATAAAAGAGTATGATAAATTTTGTCTAGAATTTTAAACGACAAATAACTTAGTAAGAATTGGAAAAAAAATTATTTCTTTCTTGAGAAATAAAATATCTTCTCTCAACATATTATTCCTTATATTTTGTCCTCTTGTTATTATTTTTATACTTTTATTTTTTCTTTTTCCACTTTGTGCTCCTATTCTCCTTTTGTATTTAATTTTTATCTTTAATTTATTATTTCCTCTTCCTTCAACTTTTCTACTCTTCTTCTGATCCTACCATCTACCCACTTCATCTTCTCTTGCTATATAAGTTCATTTGGAAATAAGGTATTTAATATATACTGAACCACTATTTATATTTATATATGAGATTTATAACTAGCCTTTCCCAGGTTAAAGGCTTTTACTATAACAATTGTTTTTTTTTTTACATCTCTTCAGTTCTTGTGATGAATGACATGTAAATTAATCATAGATTACTAACATATATTTAAGAAATCTTTGATGTGCTTTTAAGTTTTTGCAAACTTTTAATACCTCTTGTTTTATGAGTACCCAGGAAGCCAATAACAGTGATTTGTCCAATAATGGTTGTCTCTAATCATATTTAATAAACTTTTATCTAAATTGAGAAACACTTGAGTAACATTCGGACTATCATACAAGTATTTTAAAAATGTTTTGATATCTAATATTTATTTTATCAAAATTTTGACTAATAGACTGCAATGCACTGGCATGTTTTAAAGGATCTATAAAAAAAAACTCATTTTATAAAAATTATAGTTTTATCTTAAGCTAATAACTTTTCAGAAACATTTGGGGTTTTGACTTAATAAGTTTAATTGGGGTTTCCAATCTATTAATGAGATCTTTTTAAACAACATGACACTATTAATGGTAAAGATTATATTCAGAAACAGTAACAACTTTACCAAAACATTTTTTAAACTTTTTTTTTATTTATTATAAATGAATAGGAAGAACCTTTCTGAATTTAAGGAACATGACATTATTGAATTTTTAAATATGACAAGGCAGAGGTTCTTGTAATTCTTTATTTAAAGGAATTTTATCATTATTTTATTTGCATAAGTGTTATTACTCGGTATCTAGCATTATAATATTCTGTGCACCCCTAGTTGGTACTCCAGTTCATTATTCAAATGTATTTAAATTCATATTTGTTCTTATATTTATAAATTTATGTTTATATTTTGATACAGTTATCAGTCAAAAACTGTTTCATCAGAGGATCTGTTGTCAGATACGTTCAGTTGCCTATTGATGAAGTAGATACTCAGTTACTCCAAGATGCTGCACGAAGAGAGGCTCAAACGCAAAAACAATAATTTTTTATAATTATTTTATAAGTATATTATTTACTTACAAGTACAAAATTATTTTCTTTATATTTTGTTTATTTAACCTTCTAAGTAAATTCGTTTATTAATTAGTTTATTATGTTTTTTTTTATAATAATGGAGCCAAGTTATAATCTCTCAATTTTATGACTCAATTATGTATTATTCATTTTTTTTTACATTTCCTAATAGTATTGATTGTTTTATTATGTAAAAAAAACTAGTCAGCCGGAATGGTGCATGCAAACCGCTCTTGATAGAAGCCCCTTTTCTAGGACATCTTCATGGTTAATTTAAGATTTCTCTGGATACTTTAAACAGAAATTTTGCCCAGCTCCATAGACGGATGCCGATTTTACAATTAGCAAATGATGGTCCTAGGAATGGAAATTTGGGACGGTTTTGCAGAATATTACTACCTTTATGATCATTAATATCGTAGTCTTAAACCATCATTCTTTACTCTTATGTGTTCGTTCTTGTTCATAGAATCTCAGAAATACAAAAACTATTATTAGTCTTATCGTTCTCTGCTATTCAAATGCAAAAACTATTATTAGTCTCTCATCGTCCTCTGCTATTCATGAACTATGTTGAAAGCCAATGTCTAATTATCTTCAATTATTATCGAAAAAGATAATTTTTTCATGTACATGTTACATTAGACCATATACTATTTTTTTCCTATTTTTATATCTTGCATATTTTTTAGAAGGTTAAGGTATGTGGGGTTGTATCATATATTCCATCCTTGGGTGATGTTGAGGAGAGTGAGACTTTCTGGGAGAATGTATAAGATGTTTTGGAAGGGGTGAGTAGGGGCTTCAGAATAATTGTGTTGGACGATCAGAATGGTTGGACAGGGAATCGAAATAGGGATTGTATAGCAGGTGCCTTTGGGGTTACGGAAGAAAATGAGAATGGTTGGAAAATGATTGGTATCTGTGAGGAGAGCGGTATGTGAAAAAGTAATATATATATTTTGAACACAAAACTATAAGTATACGAGAGTTGGTGTAGGTAAAGATGGTGTCAAAGTATAGAGTATGAGGGGGTTCGGGATTGGAATATCAGATTGTTGTTTTATAAAATAAGTTAGTGGAGGTCATGGATGGAGAGGAAAGAAAAAATAAAGGAAGTGGGGAGAATTCGTCATGAAAAGTTAAATGAACAGAGTTATAAGGAAAAGTATGTGAGAACACTTGCAAATAAGTCGGTTAAAAGTGAAGATGAAACTGTAAATCTGAACGCGAATAAAGGAAGTGTTTGTTGATATTGGTAAAGAAGTGTTTATGCTACGGTTGGGTAAGAATGTCAGTAGTGAATGGTGGAGTGAAGATGTGATGCAAGCAGTAAATTAGAGGCATGGGTAAATGTGCTAATTACCAAAGATGAGGTTTCTAAAGAAAGGTGTATGGAAATGTATAGGAAGAAGAGGCAGGTTAAAAGTACATACGTAGGATAAAAAAAAAAGGTATATGAACAGTTTGGAAGGAGGGTGAATGGAGACTTACAAAGGAATAAGAAGCTGTTCTGGAAGGAAGAACGAAAGGTTAAGAATGAGAGTAAGGGAAATCTTCATAGAATAATAAATAAAGATGGAACTTTCGTGACCGATGAGATGAGGGTGAAGAAAGTATGGAGGGAACACTTCGAAAATCTGCATATCATTGCCAGTGAAGAGGTGATAGTAAATGTGTGTGTGGTTTTGATGGTGTAAGAAGAAATATGTATTTTGGGTATGAGGTAATATGTATAATGAGAAAGTTGAAGAATGGTTAATCGGCAGATTTAGATGGAATTGTTGATAAGGTGATCAAGAATGGAAGTGAGATTGTGATTGACTGTGTATGGAAGTTTTGTATCAAAGCGTTTGTGGAGGATGTAGTTCATAAGGACTGGAGGAGAGCAGTGATAGTACCTTTGTATAAGGGTAATTGTGATAAAGGATCTGTAGAAACTATATGGAATTAGTTTCTTTAGTGTTGTAGGGAAGATATATGAGATATATGCTAGTATTTTTGTTGAAAGAGTGCCTCGAGTAACGGAGGTGCTGATTGATGAAGAACGGGTGCAAGGAGTGATAGATGATGTGTAGATCAAATTTTTACATTGAGGCAAATGAGAGAGAAAGAACAAGCTATTTTTAAGTTTTATGGACTTGCAACAGGCGTATGACGGGAATAATAGGAAAGTTCTTTGGCAGGTGTTAATGATATATAGTGTTGATGGTAGGCTTCTGAATGGAATCAAAAGTATGAATGTTGATAGTGAAGCGTATGTAAGAATAAATGGAGAGTGAATTTGTTAAAATTAATAGTGGAGTGAGACAGGGATGTGTTATGTCTCAATGACTATATAATTCATATATGGATGGGCTGATGAAAGTAAAAAAAAAAAAGTTTGGATAGTACAGAACTCTGAGGAACACCACTATTAATAGTTTTAAAGGATGACTGTGGCCGTTTACAACGGCTGTTATAGAACGAATGGAAAGGGAATAAGAGAAAAGGATTGGTACTGAGTGAGTTAAGTTTAGAAATCGAAACTTTGTGTCAAACTCTATCGAAGGCTTTCGATATGTCTAGCACTACTGCAAAAAATTCACTGAAAAAGTGTCGAAGATCACTCGTTATAAAAGCCATGCTGGCAAACAGAGATAAGCTTTGTAGATTTAGGATGTTTCCAAATATTCCCGTTGAGGATAGATTCGAAAATTTTGGAAAGTGTAGAGGTTATAAGCAATATGATGAGTTTTAGCTGTGAAGCATACTCTATACAGAGACGAACAGCAACACTATAAAGAGGAAGCTGCTGGGATGGGTGAAGAAATTCTGAAGGATCTTCAAAACGCCCAACCTCACAAAAGTTTTTTAGTTAGAGAAATAATATGATCCTTCCAAAAAAAAAGATAACAAGAAAAGACAAACAGAGAATATTAAGGACAGATGACGGTTTGAGTTTTTTTTTTTTTTTTTTTTTTTTTTTTTTTTTTTTTTTTTTTTTTTTTTTTTGAAGTAGATGTTATAGTTGTGTGGAAGATTATGTTGAGTAGAAAGATAAAGAAACTGAGTTTATGAGGCATTGAAAACAACATTGCTTTTTCTGCCCGATTAGAAATTTGAGAAAGATTAGAGGTTAGTTTCTCAAAGACCACTCTCATAGCATCATTTATTTGCAGGTGGGTTGACATCTTTCAAAATGAAAGGTGGTAGAGTTATGGACATGATAGTGGGAAAATAGGAGAAATCCCTGAGGAACACCACCATTATTAATAAATTTAATAGACGAAGGTGTCCGTTTACAGCAGCTGCTGTAGAACGACTGGAAAGTTTAGAAATCAACGCTTTGTGTCGGACCCTATCTACTGCTTTCGATATGTTCAGCACTACTGTAAAAGATTCACTGAAGGGCCAAAGAGCACTCCTTACGGATACAATGCTGGCGATTAGAGATAAAATCGAAAGATATAAGACGCTTTCAAATATTTTCGTTGAGGATAGATTCTAAGATTTTTGGAAAGTTAAGAGATTATAAGCAATATGACCATTGTTAGAAGGTTGGGAGTGCTCCACCTGTTTTAACACAGATTGAAGAGCGCACGCTTCCAGCAAGAAGGGGAGGTTGAAGTGAAGGTATAGTCAAAATAGTTTACTACAGTAGTATGCAAACTCAGAAGCACAATTTTAAGAACCACAGGTGGAATGCCGTCGGGATTGTACGCCTTCTTAGTGTTAAGTTCAGAGAGAGCAGAAAATACATCTTTAGAAGAAATTGCAATATTAGGCTTAAAAGTATTTGAGGGAGGTGAAGGAGGAGGAATACCTCAAGAATCATCAAAAGTGTAATCGGATGCAAAAGTTTGATTAAAGAGATTAGCTTTAGCAGAAGATAAGACAGTTGAGTTACCGTCTGAGGAAACTAAGGGAGGGGAAGCGGAAGAAGCAAAGTTGGAGTTACTTTTTGCATATGCCTAAAAGAGCGTGCGGAAAAGGAACCTGATAGATTATTGCATTTGCCACGGAGAAAAGAGTTCGTGGCGTTTCGTAGGATAGATTTTCCACGATTCATCCTGATGAAATGTAAGAAACATTATCTAGGTTTTGGAGTTTGAAGACGTACAAAAGTAATTCCTGAAGACGGCGTCTATGAGGCGAATATCACAAGAAGAAGCAGAGTTAAGGCAAGGTTTATGAGTTTTATTTGAAGAGAATGTAATGTACGCCTCCAGCCATAGAGAGAGTCACCTCGGTTATGCGCTCTACTCACTCAGAGGAACTTCTGGATTTCTCCCTCCGAAACAGTAATATTTCCAAGGGAAATCAAAGACACAATACCGCAAGTTGACCAGCTCGCGGCACCGAAGTGCCGAAAACGTTTCGTTGCTGTAGTGGGCGTCTTTCTTGGAGAAGACTTGAAGAATTAAAATATGATACAGAGATAAGGTGATTGGAGGAACCCGGCCAGAGGTGGAAAGAGTAGAAGTACATGGAGAAAAATTAGGAGTTAAAAAAAGATGTCGAGAATATTGGGCTTATCTCCAAAGCGATCAAGGATACGGGTAGGGAACTGCACCATCTGCTCAAGGGTATTCTGAATAGAGAATGGAAGGAAAGTTCACCGACTGTGTCTTGAGAACTATAAGGAAGCCATTGTCAGTGGTAAACATTGAAGCCACACCAAATGATGATTTCAGAAAAAAGAGAACAGAGAATATGTTTTATTTGGTTGTTGAAATTGTTGAAGTATAGAAGATAAAGTTAGGAGATAAACAGAATACAAGTGAATGTAGTTGTAGATTGGTAAGGGAACCTAAACCATAAGTTGAAAAATTCGGAAGACTTAAATTTGAATGCAAAGGAACAAATATCATCGTTGTTTGCCTATGCAAAGTATCTATCTGAAAGTTGAGAATAAAAACATGCAGTTGGAGGGAAGAGAGTAGGGTTTGTTGTGGGAGGGTTCATACACCTGGGAGTCCGTCAAGAACAAGAAGTGCGGTCTAGAGGAAGAAAGGTAGTGTTCTTCGAAGTGGAAATTAGAATCGCGAATATTGCAGAAATTGATAATAAAAGAAGACCGTGCGTTAGGCAGCGATGTCTTGGTGGCACCAACTCCATCACCGGAGGTTGCCAACTCCTAAGTGATGATGGTGGGGTTAGTTTGCGAGAGGCATTGTTTGGAAATGTCACCCTTCTGGACATCGTGACAGGTTTATGTTTCTCCATTTTACCAATTATTTAAAGGAAAATGTTCTAGGGAGTACTTGGAAGCTTGCGGGGACGCGTGAAAAATAGGTGGTGGAAGTGTCCACTAAGCGCATTTACCAGACACTCAAGTGAATGGTCAAGAGAAGAGTTGGGGGGAAAAAAAATTCAAAATTTGCGTGAAAACTTTTTTTCTTACAAGTTTTGTTTTATAGTTTTTTCCCCATTATTTTCTATACAATTTATTTCCATCTTTATAGAAAATTTCAGGGATGGCACGAAAAAAATCAAATGAAAAAAATCAACTGATTTTTTTACTTGATTTTTTTTGTATAAAAAATCATGATTTTTTAGATTTTATTGTTTTTTTTATTATTTTTTTTTTTTTTTTTTTATCTATATATTTTTTTTTATTTTTTGTATATTTAAGTGATTTAACTTCAATAGAAATAAAAAAATAAAATAAAACTATATATATTATGAAGTTTTTAATATATATTTTTTTCAATTTTCAACAAACTATTGGCATTGTAACTCGTAAGTCTGTAACATTCTTTAGTGTTGCTGTTTCATTGTTTCCATTGTAAGATTTTGAACCCAGAGCTAGAGCCTAGAGTCAAAAATTGAAAATTAATACCAGATGCAGACTAATTATATATGTTTTTTTTTGTATAATGTCGTATAATAGATATGTTAGAGCAGTATTTGAATATTGTCTACAATTTTAGCACCCTTATTAGAAAGACATAGATATGCTGGAGAGGGCGCAACGTAAAGCAACGAGGAGGTAGATTTTTGGCTTCGAGGATAAGAATAGGCGTGAAGTTTGCTAGATAGACCCATGCGGCTTTTTAAGTATTATTCATATTTAATATTTATCGGTTGACTGGGATATTCTAGAGGGGCCAATGCGGCTTCTTAATTATTATTTTAATTTATTTTTAATTATATTGGTGAAGGGCTTGATTATTTGGTTAAAGTAAATATTCTTATTTATTATTTGATATTTATTATGAGTGATGGGACATTCTATAGAGGGGCCAATGCGGCTTTTTAATATTAATTTTATTGCTTTTTTGCAGATTAAAAAGGCCCATGCGGCTTCCTAAGCATTATTCTTATTTATTATGAGTGACTGGGACACTCTAGAAGGGTCAATGCGCGTTCTTAAATTATTATTTTTTAATTTTAATTATATATATATATATATTAAAATATTATATTAGTATATATATATTATATATATATTATATATATATATATATATATATATAAATATATATTATATAATATATATATATATATTATATATATTATAAATATATATATATATATATAATATATATATATATATATTATATATAATATTAATATAATATATATATATATATATATATATATAATATATATAATTATTTATATATATATATATAGATATATATATATATATATATATATATATAATATATATATATATATATATATATATATATATATAGTATATATATATATATAATATATATATATATATATATGTATATATTACGGTATATATATATATAAATATATATATATATATATATATAAATATAAAAACATAAAACATATATAGTATATATATTTATAATATATAATATATATACTAATATATATATATATATATATATATATGAATAATAATTTAAAAACCACGTATATATTAATTAGAAAGGGGGAATATTTAAAAACACAAACAAATTAAAATAAAACTATGCTGACGGTCGGTTTCAAACATAACATGTTGACCTTCTTCGAGCAAGTAGAAGAAACTGAATTGATTTTCAAGTTTTTTGAAACTAAATAAGATGCCGAATGCGACAAGCACAAGGTACAACTAAAAACCAACTAAAATGCACCTCTTTCTATGAACCAATGTAATGAAGAATGTTTTGAGGCGTACAATGAGTAAGCATTTTCTGTTTTAAGTT
Source organism: Trachelipus rathkii (assembly GCA_015478945.1). Classification (NCBI taxonomy): domain Eukaryota; kingdom Metazoa; phylum Arthropoda; class Malacostraca; order Isopoda; family Trachelipodidae; genus Trachelipus; species Trachelipus rathkii. The sequence continues at coordinate 10,785 of JABUQX010059512.1, read as the reverse complement.
GGATTCAATAAATTTAATGTAATTCTGTCAAAATCAAAAAAACCTTTTGAAATTATATATATAGGAATAATGTTGATAAAATAAGCCTTCTATAAGTCTATTAAGTTCTTTTGATTAGAGGGTGAAAATGAAGAGGAATCTCTGAAATTATTATTATGATCTTTGTTTATATGTCGATACAAGGCATTACTATGGCTACATCTTTTTATGTCGTTGCTGTGCTGATTCAGTCGAAAAGGTAGTGTCTTTAAGTTTCCCCTATATAAAATTTGTTTGCAACCGACGCAGGGACACAGTATAACCCCCCCGGCATGGGTCAGATTTAGTATTATATTGCTGAACAAGATACGTGCAAAGTATCAGGAAGAATGAAAATTAAAATTAATATTGAATAATTTTGCAATAGTAATTTAAGTGAATAAAGGAATATGAAAAAGGGATTATTTGTTGAGTAGGATAAGTATAGGGAGTATTAGAATATTATTGAAAAAGTATTCTTAGCTTTAGTATATTGTCTTGTTATAGTTGTAGGGTATATCCAAGAAGAGAAATTGATTAAGAAATTGTGTTGATTTGCATTCTGTATATAGGGATCATGTAAAATTAATGGACGTAAAAAAAGTATTATATATAATGTTATGTTTGATTATATTGTGGATGATAGGAAAATGAATTGCAGATATTGGTTGCCAAAGAAAGTTGGTTTTCTTAGATATTAAACGTTAATAGGTTATTATGTTGTGTAATTTGTAAGTCTAAAAAGAAAATTTTTCCATTATTAGGGGTCTCGAAAGTAAATTTAATTGATGGGACTAAACTGTTCAAGTCATTAATGAAGGATTGAATCGGAAAATTATTAGGAATGATTGCCAATATATCGTCTATATAACGGTACCACGAATGTATTTGTGTATATATAGGAATTCCCCCTTTCTAATTAAATATAGTGGTTTTAAATTAATTATCATAATTCGGAGTTCGAGTGTTTGAAATAGTACTCCTTAAAAATAAAAAAAATTGTTATATATATCAAACCATGAATTTTCAAACTTTTTCTCTTCGAAATATTTTTGATATTTTCCCTAACGTTAAAATAACCTCGCGTTTATATGAAAAACAGAAGCGATCAGCTGTGATGCGCAAGGAGTCAATTAATTTTCTTAGGGAGTGCATTCGTGAAAAAGTTATTCCTAAATCAATGATACCTAATACCTATTGTAACTTCAAACAAGAATCTTTCCCCGATATATATAGAATTATACTTATTAATCGTATCGATATCTTACGTCATGAAACTAATTACTTATTTGATTGTTGCTACCATCTATACGGACGCTTACGTGCATTATTGCCACCTAGGTTTTTCGTTAACACCATCAATATTATAAATTCATGCATACATAACTCTGTACTGAGATATAGACAGCACTTAAAAAATAAAATAACACAATTATTTCTGAATTCCATATGGAAAAAATTCTCCAATCCGAATATAGTGCATAATCTATCGTCATATACACCCAACGACAATGAATTTACCTTACTTGGTCTGGGTTTAGGTTTTTCAACCGGCATTACGAAAAAGAACAAACTCCTAACCGTTTCAACATTTAATGATAATAAACCATTAATTCCAATAATAACAAATAATTTAAAAAAAGAAAACTCTAATCTTCCGCTTCGTCTAAAAAAATCTATCTATAGTCTAAAATCAAACAAAGATATTATTTTAAGAAAAGCTGATAAAGGAGCTGGTATTGTGATCATGGATTATTCCACATATATAGAGAAATCTTAGTTGTTATTGCATGACAGGAATACTTATTCATTACTTGAAGAAAGTCCTCTTAGTTCCCAGACATATGTATTTAAAAATCATGTTAAAAAACTACTTCCACTATTTAAAAAACTACTCCCACCATTGATATACAAAGATGTTACAGTATTAAATCCTTCATTGCCATATTTTTACGGAGTGCCGAAGTTGCATAAAGAGAAATGCCCTTTAAGACCAATTATATCTTGTAAAAAGATAACTTAACCAAACTTAAAAGTGGCTCACTTAAACTCCTAATTTCCTTTTACTCGGGGCAATATTTCGAACTGCCCATATTAAAAATTCGCCAACAATTAATACAAAAAATCGGAACCATTTCTCCACCGCACCATGTTCTGTGATAGTTTCGATATAGTTAGCCTTTTTACCAATGTTCCCCTACCCCATTTTTAGATCTATCTCATTACACTCTACAATATTTAAAGTTCTCGAAAGTATAGTCAAATAATTTTCAGAACCTTGAGAAATATTATTATGAAAATTATAATTTATTATTTATTTTAGATTTATTATTAATATCTTTGGAACCAGCATGGGAAATAGTTTAAGTCCTGTCATCGCCTGTCTATATCTTGAATTTTATGAAATCCGTCTTCTTCCCTCAATTCCTATATATACACAAATACATTCGTGGTACCGTTATATAGACGATATATTGGCAAGCATTCCTAATAATTTTCCGATTCAATCCTTCAATAATGACTTGAACAGTTTAGTCTCATCATTTAAATTTACTTTCGAGACCCCTAATAATGGAAAAATTTCCTTTTTAGACTTACAAATTACACAACATAATAACCTATTAACGTTTAATATCTATAGAAAACCAACTTTTTGCAACCAATATAACTGCATTCATTTTCCTATCATCCACAATATATCAAACATAACATTATATATAACACTTTTTTACGTTCCATTAAATTTACAGATCCCCTATATTATAGAATTGAAATCAATACAATCTACAGTCAATTTCCCTATCTTGGTTATATCCTACATACCATAATAAGACAATATAATAAAGCTAAGAATCAATTTTTCAATAATATTCTTAATACTCCCTATATTCATCCTACCTCAACAAAAAATAATCCCCTTTTCATATTGTTTATTCAAACTTAAATTTACTATTGCAAAATTATTCAATATTAATTTAATTTTCAATTTTCCTGATACTTTGCAACGTAATCTTGTTCACAATAATAATACTAAATCTAAACCATCCGGGGGGGTATACTGCGTTCCGTGCATCGGTTGAAACAAATTTTATTTAGCTGAGATTTTAAAGTCACTATCTTTTCGACTGAATCAGCACAGCAACGACATAAAAAGATGTAGCCATAGTAATGCATTGTATCGACATATTAAACAAAGATCATAATATTTAATTTCAGAGATTCCATCTCATTATTCGCACTCTAAATCAAAAGAACTATAATAGACTTATAGAACGCTTATTTTATCAACATTATTCCTAACTATAATATTTCAACAGGTTTTTTTGATTTTGACAAAACTACAATTAAATTTATTGAATCCAACTTAAACAGAAAAATGCTTACTCATTGTACGCCTGCGAACATTCTTCATTACATTGGTTCATAGAAAGAGTGCATTTTAGTTGGTTTTTAGTTGTACCTTCGTGCTTGTTCGCATTCGCATCTTATTTAGTTTAAAAAACTTTGAAAATCATTCAGTCTTTCTACTTGCCCTCCGAAGATGTCAACATGTAATGTTGAACGAAACGTCAGCACAGTCATTTTAATTAGTTTGTGTTTTAAAGTATTCCCCCTTTCAATTAAATATAGTGTTTGAAATAATTATCATAAATTCCGAGTTCGAGTGTTTGAAATAGTAACTCCTTAAAAATAAAAAAATTGTTATTATATATATATATATATAGAATATTATAACAGAATGATATATAATATATATATATATATATATATATATTATATATAGTATATATATATATATATATATGATAATAATATATATATATAATAGTATATTATGGTTACTGGGTCAGTCTAGATAGGCCCATGCGCTTCTTAAATATTATTCCTATTTATTATTTATTATGGGTTGACTGGGACATATTGAGAGGCCAATGCGCTTCTTAATTATTAATTTTTATTGGTGACTCGGATAGTAGATATATTATTAGTACTTCATCCAATGTTATAATTTTCGGAACACTGTGTGTGTGTGTGTGGGTGTGGTGTTGTGTGTGTGGTGTGTGTGTGGTGTGTGTGTGTGTGTGTGATCTGTGTGTGTGTGTGTTGTGTGTGTTGTGTGTGTGTGTGCGCGTCAAAAATTTCCCGCCAAAAAATAAAAAAAAAACATTTAAATTGCTTGTATTTAGCAAAATTTATTTCTAAAGTCATATATATTTTTAGTATTTATCGTGGTAAGAAGCTGCGTTAACCCCTCTAGAATGTCCAGTCAACCCACAATAAATAAGAATAATACTTTAAGAATGCCGCATGCGTCTATTAAATTTAATTAATCCAATAAAAAATTTAATAAATTAAGAAGCGGCATTGGCCCCCTCTAGAATGTCTCTATTCCATAATAAAATAAAAAATAAGAATAATACTAAAGAAGCCGTATGGGCCCTATCTAGACTATCTATGTAGACGTCCCAGTCAACCAATATAATTAATAATTAAAATAATAATGTAAGAAACCGCATGACGAATCTAGATGTTCCAATCAACTGTATTAATAAATAAGAATTAATACTTTAAAAGCCGCTGGTCCTTTTAGACTGTCTAGTCGACAAAAATTTAATATGAGAGAACACTTGGCCTCTCAAGAATGTTCCAGTCAACCCATAAAAATAAAGAAATAAAAAAGAAAATTTTTTAATAAAATAATGGTTAATTATAAATTAATGAATAGTAATTATAATTAAGAATCCACATGGGCCTATCTAGACTGTCACAGTCAAGCCAACAATATATTAATAATTAAGAAAATAATATAAAAAGTCGCATGGCCCCTCTAGAACGTCCCAGTCTATTCGCTATTTAGAATAAAATAAGAATAATAATCAGAAAGTAGCATGGGCCTATCTAGAACTGTCCAGTCAACCCATAATAAACAATAAATTAAGAATAATGTATTCTTAATTATTAATTGTTATGGGTTGACTGACAGTTAGTATAGGCCGCATGCGCTTCTGAATTATTATCCTTATTTATAATTTTTGTTGGTTGACTGGACAGTTCTATGTAGGCCCATAATGGCTTCTTAATTTATAAATACTATCATTAGATTACATAATTATTATTAAAAATTATTATTAAATTTCTTAATTTTTAATGATTGACTGGGGACATTCTAGAGGGCCAATTGCGACTTCTCAATTATTAATTTTATATGGTGTAACTGGGACAGTCTAAAATGGACCATGCGGCTTCTTAAGTATTATTCTGATTTTTGTAGTTGACATGGGAACATTCTAGCAGGGGCAATGTGGCTTCTGTAATTATTTTTTTAATTATGCGCTGGTCAACATATTTGTAATTTGAAAATTTTTCCTAGCTCAAAATAGAAAAACTTTACTAATTTTTGATCGATAAACACAAATTTGATAAAATTTTATGCAGTTGCTCTGGTTTAAAGATATTTGCATATTAATAACAACATAGAGGAAAACTTTACATTGTAACTATCGACAAGTTTATTGAAGCTCTTTAATATTATTAAAATAAGTACACGAAACTACCAAAAATGTAAATAAATTTTATGTGACATTAGATTATTATATTTTGCCATGTTTATGTTTAACTTTTCATGTCATTATAATCAGTAACCTCACATTTTAATGTTTAATCTCTTGAAAGAAATCTCTTTGCTACTCGCTTGTGAATGGTTTCTGGGGCGTCTCTTGTCAATGTCCAGCAATAGTCCGCAAGCATGAAGGCATTCCATTTACCTTGATACCTTCTTTCCATTCTAGATATATCTTGATGAAATCGCTTACCATGTTCGTCGCTCACGGCGCCACAATTGTCGAGGGAAGAAGTCCAGGTGAGATGTAGAAAATAGATTGAGTGACATGTTGCCACCCTAATTGACGAACGTTTGCTTAGAAGTGTACCACAATATCACGTAGTTATCAACCTACGATTCCTAGGAAACCTATGAACAACATTCATTAAATGCTTTCCATGCTGTTTTCTCAAGTTTAGCATGTGCTTTTTCCATTAGTTTACATGTGTAAGAAGTTATTCGCAATATGTTGTCTTCTTGGTGAATGTTTCTTCGAGTTTTGGAAAATTGTTTTCAAACTACATTATTTTGAAAAAGCCTAAACGAAATGTAGAGATGGTTGCACAAAGTTTTTCATGAGTCCAAGTTTGATGTAAATGTGCAAAAGAATTTTGTTTCTGTCTACCAGAGGAGGATGCTGGACATTTTTCTCACCTGGCAAGAGATTTTCCCTTGCTGGCCAGACCTTACGTTTGTAATGAGAAGACCTATCCTGACTATCCCAGTTACAGAGTAAACAGCAGTACTTGGTGTATCCCAATTGCATGCCCAACAATATTGCAATGACCTTCAAGTCTCCACAGAGGTGCCAGCGATGGTCGGTGTATTTAATTGCAATAAGAAGTGCTTTCATATGCACAGAATGTTCAATAGGAATTGAAGGAAGAGAATTGCCATTATGTAGCAATACAGATTTTAAACTTATCTTAGAAGAATCTATGAATAGTCTCCAGTCTTCTGCCTGATATTCTAAATGCAAAGCATTCATCAAACCAGGCACATCACAACAGCCAACAGAGATTTTCATTGGAAAGTCATTGATTCAGATCGTGTTGGCGATTCCTGTATGTGGATACATTAACATTAGTAGTAGGAGATTCCTTTCTTGAAGCCTTGATGCCAAAAGCTCTGATTTGACTTTAGGTAGGTCTATGTCTTGAATTAACTCATTTAATCCAGCTTGACAAAACAATTTGGCTGGACAAATTTCTTGATGTCAATCACCAAAATCCGGGATCATTTGATGAGTAAGGACAAAGGTGCGTTCCTTCCACTATCCACCAGATCCTCAGCACGTTTGATTCCAGGATTGTATGGCTACTGAAGAATTGGTATGGGCAACCGTCTGCATGGGTACTGGTAGGATGGCTGACGGGATTTTAGGGACTTTACAGTCGCCTTTTTTTTTCTTGACATGCCATGACGACGGGAGGTATCATGCAGAAATAGCAATCGTTTACATGATTTGAGGGATCCCTCCAATCATTGGAATTGGAAAAGGCATAGAATGTATTGTTTTGTTCATCCATCCGCGTAGGCGCACAGCAACATGTATTGTAGACAATGTGCGGAGCCCGCGCTTGCTTGTCCTGGTCTCCTTAACTGGATACCGCAAATATGCGCAATATTGCAGCCTTTATGGATTGGAGTAATCCGACGTTTTTGTTCCAAAAAAAGTAACCAGACCACACACGTAACAGAAGGAAACTGTCCGCCGAATTTTTTTACAATGCCGTGGCATTCTCGTTATTAAATCTCAAAAATTGGATATCACTAAAAACTGAAGTTATTTCTGGAAATAAAATAAATAAATAAATAATTAAAATATATATATATATATATATAATATATATATATATATATATATATTATATATATATATATATATAATTATAAAATATATATATATATATAAAGTAATATATATAAGATATATAATATATAATATAGTAGTATATAGTATAATGGTAAATATCTAAATTTTCACCTAAAGATATATTTTCTGAAAAAAATGTCTAAGTTCAGAAAAGTTAAGTTTAAGTTAAAGTGTTTTAAGGAAATTCTTTAGTGGCAAAAGCTTCTAGAATTTATGCCCAAGCAAGCTTGCCAGCTAAAAATTTTCTTAAGAAATGGGGTTAACTTTTTTTTAACTTGACTTTACACTGAAAACGTTAAGGAAGTTTTGGATTTGTTCTCGGAACAATTTTTCAGAAAAAATATGCACTGAGTCAAAATATAGAGAGTAATACCTAAGAGAGGTATTCATATATTATATATATATATATATATAATATATATTATATATAATATATATATATAATAGTAATATATATATAGATATATAGCATATATTGATAAATAGTATATAGATACCCTTGATGGGTCATCTTATTGAATATATAGAGTATATATAGGCGCACAGCGTTTCCATTGCCGTATAGTGTAATCTTAAAAACTATGTAAGATACTACAGTAAAATGGAATACATTTTCGGAATCAGAATCAGCGTAAAACGTTAGCCCTGGAACGAGATAATTTATGTAATAAATGAGTAATAAATAACAATTAATATATTCGTGTTAAATGATGAAAAAAATATCAAAAAATAGGCGATCTCTAAAAAAATTCATTATAACGGGGTCATAAATATTGTAACGGGGTCTATAACGGGGTTTGAATCGCAAAAATTTCTTTCACGTGCATATATATTATATATATAGATATAATAGTATAGATAGGAATATAAGATATATATATATATGATAAGATATATATATATAGATATAGATATTATATATATATATAGTATAAATATATAGTATATATATGAATATTTATATATACGGGACCCACTAGGGCTCGAGACCGACTCATGGAAAGCATAGGGAGGCGCGATGTTTCCATACCACGGGTAAAAGTTTTCCAGGACTAAACTCTTTACGCTGATATCCAAAATGTATTCCATTTACTGTAGGCATTAATAGTTTTTAAAGGATACAATGACGGACAATGGGGAAACGGCTGACCAGGGATAAGATTAGTATAGAGCATATATTGATAAGAGATATAGATGATGAATAGAGATTATAATATTAGAGATAGATAGATATGGAATATATAAATCTTATAAGCATATTCATAATATAGATAAAACGAGGAGAGAGAGTTATATATATAGTAATTAGATTATATATATAGAGGATAGAGAGAGTTAAGAAGAATAGAGAGTAGAGAGGAGATAGAGACTAGAGATAGATAGAAGTATATATAATATAGTAGAGTATAAGATAGAGATAGAGACGTGAGAGAGTAGAGATATATATGAGAGAGAATAGTGAGTAGATAGAACTCGCAAGTGGAATGGAGGGCAGACAGGATGAGAGCGATGAGAATTGCGTGGGAGCACGAGAGAGATACAGCACGCACACGACATCTGAGAGAGAGAGCAGAGTAACTGATACGAGATAGAAAGTAGCCGAGTGCTCGGCGAACTGACGACGATACTCGAGAGAGAGAGAGAAAATTTTGTAATAAATGAGAATAAGGATTGTAAAATGTCATATAATCTTAACGAGTCCTTCATTTTAATAATAAACTGCACATTTCAATCGGTGCTACATCACAACATTATCATATAGTATAGTGAAAAAATTAATATATTAAACTGATATAGATATATAGTGGATAATTTCAATAAATAGTTATATAATTACCATAAGGCATATAATAGATATTTATGTGTTTTTCATGTGCTATATCTATCTTTATATAATTTTATAAATATTATACATATATAACCGATTATATATATATATATATATAATATATACTAAATAGATTATATATATATATGATATATATATATATATATATATATTTATAAATATATGTATGATATACTATATAATATATACTTAGATATATATATATAATATATTATTATGATATATATAAATAATATATATTAATTATATATATTATATATTATTCTATATTATATAAATCTCATATAGTCTGAATATTATATTACACGACTCTCTCTCTCAACAAGGGATATGTACACCGTAAATTGACATAAGTAGACATAAAAAAAAGAATTGATATGTTAAACTTGTGTGAGAGAATAAAACATTACAGATTATAGTACGGTAGGAGTGTATAATTCGGAGAGTGTATTTATCGTCTAATCACGCATTAGTGTGTAGTGTGCATGAGCATCATGTTATTCGCGAATAGTTCTCATAGTCTATCATAACCTCACTCTCGTGAATCTTGATATTAATTTTCAATAAAAACCGTGTGAGTTCTAAACGATATGGCTGTAGAATCTCAACTCAGGTTCTCATGGCAAAGATAAATTCATGAAAGTGATATATGAAGGGATCAAATTAAAAGTTCTTTCTACTTAGCGAAAGGGCGGAATTTTCATTATCAGCAAAACAGATAAATTCTTGTCGTAGATAATTCACTTGTTCATCACGCTATAGAGAGAAAAGTCTAATGCAGAAGAATATTGGTAGGGCATGTCTCTCGCTGACGAAATTACAACAAATTAACTATAAACTCGCAACAAATAGTCACACACGAAATCACAATAATACTTTCAGAAAAGGCTGAATGGGGTAGAAACCCCCAGTATAATTAGAGTCCCTTCCATTTTAAGTTAGAACATCTGTTCACATTTAGTGTGTAATATAATTAAATATATTCACTTTAGCTCTCCTGGAATTTATAACCTTAACTAAATGTATATGATATTTTTGCGGATATTAATTTCATAACTGGGCGTCGAACGTATTAAGAACAGCTCTAAGACTCTCCTGTAGTTGAGAATATCTTGAAAGTGACCTCTTGAGTCAGCTTAATTTTTGGACCTCCATTATTCATAAGTTTTTAATGAATACAACACCAGTCAGAAACGTTCAGTTAGCACTATATCAGATATATAGTACGTATATTACCTATATATATATAATAATTTAGTTATATATATATATATATAATATATATATATATTATATATATATAATATATATATTATATATATATATGATATATATAATATAATATATATATATATCGTTGTGGTAAGTGTAAAGGGGACTAGTGCTGACGTGCGCTAGCGTCTTAACATTGAGGGTATGGTTGTTTACCTGCTGTTATTG
>JABUQX010059511.1:0-18133 GCA_015478945.1 Trachelipus rathkii | reverse complement strand
AAAGAAGAGCAGGTGAAGGATTAATACATCCATGTTAGGTCAATTTGAAAAATGATTAATACTGTACATTTGTCCACCTATAATTCACAACAATATTTGCACACATGTAATGTTGTGAAAAGTCTCAAATTTCTATCGTCTCTATATAACGAATAAAGTATTAATTCTCCACAACATAAGTACACTCTCAGACAGCATGAAATTGAGAAGCTACAAATTTTATCTACCTCTTAAAACTATATATTTTAGCTCACATTAAATTTAAAGGTAATATAAATATGAATGGTGTTTCATAAGCGAACTTTATTACTGAGATATTAGGAATATTGTTTGTACATAGGTTTCTTCCAATAATACATTTGCAGGTCTAGAACGTATTTTATATATTATTGAGGTGGTGGAAGCTCTTCTCAATAGATAACCAATAGACCCCTGCATACATGGAAGTGACCTACTAGTGAGATGGTGCTCGATAGTAAAGCACTCTTCACCTTAATTAGAGCTTATATCTTGTGTGAGTATAATTTTTAGTTTTAAAAGAGAAAATTTTTTTAATTCTATTATTGATTCATTTATATATATTTTTTATCTAAATAATTTAGCTCTTATTATTATAAATTAAAATTTATGTTGAATTTATTATTTATTATAAAGATTTTATTGGTTTTGAGAGAGAGAGAGTATTAAAATAAGAGAAACGACTCCAAGTGATGAGACGTTTGTTTTGACACGAATAATTGTTGTTTGAGCCAGGTCACAATATACTATACAACTCTGGAATATAATGATTGAAATAATATTGTTGATTTTGCAATTTGTGACGATTAATTGATTCGAAAATGGTTATGGATATACCAAATTAGTTGATATTAAATTTTTGATTATTATTATTATTGGTTTTCTTACTGTGTAATTATATTCTATTTTATCAGTTTTCATGTTTTTAAATAGTTTTATACCTATATATATATCTTTACTGTTTTAAACATAAAAACATTAAGAGGGATAACTTTTTAACAATAAATTTAAAATAGGTGTAGTGTACATTTACTTTGTGTAAGTAATCAATCTTTACCTCATTCTAGATCTTAACAACTAGCGTTACAGCCTCAAGTTTCCAGTAATAATTTCCTATCTAAATTAATAAAGATTTATATTGTTAAAAGTAAATAATGATAGTTTATGTTTAGTTAATTATTTCTTATTGAAATAGAATTTCATGTTCATCATTCAAAGTAGTTAATATAATATTAGTATTAATTTATATTTGAAAAAATGAATGAATCACGTTAACAAACAAAACTTAAAGTTACCCAATGTGTGATCCCTTTTAAAATCCACCATAATAAAACTAAGGAACAGGACTTCCAACTGTTTACAGGAACTTCATACAGAAATATGCCACATTCTGGAAGCAAACTATTGGCTTGAGAAATTTGTCACTTGACATGCGAAATAAACTATCTGAAGTCTGTGGCTTCATCTGTTTCATTTCCATCAGATGAATCCTGTGATGAAAATTCTTGCTACTACTACTGAAGATGTTCAATGATACGCTAGCACAGAATTCGGAGATTCTTGAATGAGTCCCTCGGACTCTCATTAATGATCCCTATTGAAAAGACAAACGAGCTAGAGAGGGAGTCTAGGTATAAGAACAAATTGCAGAAAAATACAGACAGAAATGGGAAACAAAAAATGGGATTCCATCAAACAACACCATGAAACTATTTTAAAAGAAGTGTATTTCAATAGAGGATGTTAACACTGATGAAGCATAGATCTCGTAGAAACAGTTAAAAGAGAAGTGGGCAATGTATGTGAGTGTAGAGCTGAGAAAATGTGCGAAATTTAACCGAGTATACAAAGATAGCATGGAGTATATTCAAAAGTTGAAGAAGAATTTGGCGCCACAAAATTAGCATGGCAAAAAGCAGCTACACAAAGCTAGTTAATAAACAATGAGTACTAGACACGGCCGAGCTAATATGAGAAAATTGTGAGAAACACAGACATAAACAATAATAATAAATAAACAAAAAAAAAGTGGAAAAAAAATCAAACACAAAACACCCTGCAACAATAATGAAATTTATTATAAAAAAACTACCCACCTCTGCAAGGTTAAACACCACAGCAAACCCTCTTAAACCACTATTATTAGATATCAGTGAGCATCCGCAGATATTCATTAATATCTTAAAACCTTAAACAAAATATATAATCTTAATACTAAAAAACATTCTCCAATTGTACTCCTCAGTTCTCCATAATCAATATATCGTTAATAGACTTTTTAATTTTTCTATTTTGCTCTCAGTCAAGGTTTCATACAAATTTACCTGACTTTATTTTGGTATATTGCAATATATTCACAATGCTCGTTAGTGGACTTAATTTACTCTCAATTTCTCTTTTGTGGAAGATTGTTTCCTTCATAATTTCATTGATTTGCAATAGTTATTTCTTTTTTACTCTTGTGTACATTCTAACCACTAACCTAACCATTCTAACCTTCCTCGGAATCTTCCTTAATAACCATTCACTCATATAGTCAGAATTTCTAAATCGTACATCCTTGAATGCATGATATATATATAACTTTTTTTTGATCTATTAAAAAAACACTTTTTCTTTGAACCTCTTTCCTTCAATATTTAGTCTACTCAAAATTCCCTTTTGCCCTATTTCACTAAAATGCAGCAATCAGTAAGCGTATTATACGAGGACATACTTCCATATTAATTTTCTTAGTCTTTTGTGAAAAAAATTTCAGTTATAGACATTTTGTAATATAGAATATATACTATATTATACTATAATATAATACTATAATTAATAGATATATGATATATATAATATAATTGATTAAACTATATAACTATATATATAATACGTATATATAACTATATATAGATATATATTATATTAAATTATAGAGGAAGACTATGCGCATACTCGCAGCGATGACAATCTGAGGTCAATAGATGGAGTATTGTCATAATACAATCTCTTTTATGAACATTATTGAACCATCACAAGTGTTAGAACACCGTAAAGTTAAGCCGTTCTCAGTATAAATGCGAGCCTACAAACGGCAAATATCGTCGAGAGGTAACTAAATAAAAGACTTGATTGTGTGTGTGGATATACTACAATGTTCAATCGTCCAACGTACTAAAATTAAATAACACATTATTACATCATAACATTAACACACATTGATACCAACATATCGATAATAATAACATAATTCAATATATCTATATATAAAATTAATCATAATATATAATAATAATCTAATAATAAGTATTGTTCCCAATAATTAATAAAATAATTTACCTCAACCATATTCTCACTCATCCATCTTAGTCTTAGGTAGAGTATCACTGCAAGGCTGGTTAGTGCTCCCTCCAGAAATCAATTGCCTCCAGAACTTCCCGGTGTTCAGCAACAATACGAATTCGTCGCCTGAAGTAATCAATATATAAATCTAAATATATAATATAATATTATAATTATAGCATTTATAATAATAATAATAATATGAATTAATTTAATAAAATATGTAAATCATAAAATAAATAACTATTAAAATCAATAATAATAAGTAATCAATTCAATATATATATAATAGAACATAAAACATGATATACAATTTATCATCAAAATCTTATATTACATACATTTGACAGCGCTTCATTTGCTAATACTAGGCTGATGCCCTGACAATGGTACATACATTGGATTAATCACACTACATACACAATTAGAAGGTACAATTATAACACGACCACACACAAAGCCAATCACACATGCTTACTCAACCTCTGGAACTTGCCGTGTCACTTATGGTATCGCTGATCCTCAAAGATTATACAACTGTCTCGATTGGAAAATGCACCACAACACGAAGCATTCACTTCTGCACGATTGGATCAGAGGTAAGCACTTGTTCGCTAAACGTTTTAATGTTAGCGTTTCATTGCATTTATGCCGGCCAATATGCTGCTAGTGCATGAGTATCCTTTGGCAATTAGTGTCCTGCGCTAAGATGTAATTTAGGTGCGTTACGAATAACTTTCCTGTTTTGGTGTCCCCCACTACATAGAAATCGTAGGCATGATTTAGCTCAGCAGTCGACCGAGAACTGATTGAACTGACCGTGTACACCGACACACTTATAGTACCACCATTTATTGTTGTTATCAGATGATTTTTAGATTAATTTGTTACTATTGACATTAAACTATGAATTACACACAAATTCAACTGTCGCTTTAATTGTTAACATGCCCCCATTTGCGTGATACGTGCTCATGATGTAGTTTAACGCTGTAATATTATAGAGTCTGCACATTGGTCAAATATTCATAGAAGGGATTGTATTCCAACCTCCATCTTCACAGATTTTTTATACACCCGTTATGAATCCCCCTGTATACTATATATAGATATATATTATAATATATAGTATATTTATATTATAAATTAATTATATATTATATATATTTCATTTGATGCGCATCATTAAATATATATACCATAATATATATATATATAATATGATATATTATATATTATAGTTATATATTATATATATTTAAATATAATAATCATTAATAATATCTAATATAGTTATATATTTTTAATATATGTATATAATGTTACGATACTACACAGGTTCGTTTGCATCACGCTACCCTCATGGCAGTAGCGGCATGAGTCACATTCGACTTTTTCCATTGCCGCCTACGTCTAACTAGGTCTTTTATCTTAACCATTTTCATGATTTTCCTCGAGGTACTGAACGCTTGGCCCCCTGCATGCTGATATACTTCCAGCTTCATCGAGATCGATCCATCTCCTCCGATTTCGAGTTCTGTTACGGCGAATCTCACCAGACACTGCACTTAATGACCTCCCTTTAATTTAATGCGCGATCAGGTAAGTCTTCTATTGTCCCATATATTAATATTAAGTATAACATACTACTAATTCACATATATAATATTACATACTACTATTGATATACTATAATCTATATGTATAGGTAGTGATTTATATAGTAACTATACTTATATACTATCATACGTATCATAATATTAGTGATGGCGCCGGATTTATCAAAAATTTGACTGTTTGCGGCCCAATGCAGCCCTAAAAAGTGCGGAATCTTAAGAGGACGGACCCCCATATGGTCAAACGTCAGTCGTATTAGAGCTTCAATTCCTATGGACCCATCGGGAAACAATACGCCACGCGACCATACCGCCCTCACATCCCAGCCTTCTCTCTATTTGTACAACCACCTTCTATTCTACGCACATCTGCCAACTCAACATTCTCTACTAATACCTGAAACACTACGTATCTGTACGTGACTCAATCAACTTTTTCTCGGATCTACCAACACGGTCGGTTCCCCAACACATTATACAATATTTTAATCAACGACTTTATTCTTCATCCTTCCACATGACCAACACCATCCTCACATAAACTTTCAATATTGTATCTCTCTTTTACCTCTTTTCACCACACAACCCTCGTATCAGTTCTTTCCTGTTTGTATGGCCAATTTTATCAGCACCTTAGCACAGCCCTAAGATTGTATCTGAACACATTGACTTTTAGATCTATACTCTTATTCCAAACCTTAGTTTCACTACTATACATAATAGTATAACAACTACCACTCATAGCGACCTAGTCGCACTCAAGACTTAAGTCTTTTCACATCAATTTAATTGCACCAGCACCTTCCTGTCATTCACAAACTTTCCTACTACACTCTTGCATCATTGTTTTCTTCTCTCACTTATCTCTATAATATTTAATTCGAATGGTTCATCTGTTCCTCACCATCTAACCTTTCATGCGATTCTCACTCAAAATCTTAAACTTCTATATACTTTAGTTTTATCTCTCCAAACCCTCCTTTCCACCACCCCTCTGCAAATCTCATCCTACCTCCTCTCAATCTCTTCAGATTCGCCACACAAACTAAATCCTCGAAAAATAGTAGCACCCTCACTCATTACTTCTCTTCATCTTAACGCCTTTTCCTGCCACCCCCTCTCTAATTATGATATACCTTATTGAGAAGTTAGTACCATATAAATGAAGATAATACCATATAGAGGAAGTTAGTACCATAGAGAGGAAGTTGACACATAATTATGTTGCAAATTACTGCTGTAGAATACTTAGTATAATATATATATACTATATATATATATATATATAATACTATATATATATATTATTAATATATATTATTTTAATATATATAATATATATATTGTATGAGATACAATGAAAAATGTTATATATATTAATATATATTTATATATATATTATACTATATATAGCACTATACATCACTTATTATTTATATATATATTATATATATAATTATAGTATATATAGTCCCTCTAGAAGACGCCACTATCCATGCACAATTTACTGAAAGTCATTGTAACTAATGCATTCAGAAAAAATTTTATTGCGTTTATGATTTATATATATTATATACTATATAATATATATATATATAATATATATATATATATGAAATGTATTCATTTAGCTACTTATTTGTAGTTAATTACATATATATATATATAAATAACAAGCAATAAAATTTGCTGAAACGTTATTAGTTCAAAAGCATTAAATTTGCAATGGCCAACTGAATGGGAGGTAGGAAATGTTACCTCGTTTTAATTATGATTCGACAGAAACTTTTTTTTTCTCTTATCTATTATAGACCAAAACCATGCCTATGTAAATACAATGACGTACATTTCGGACTATTACTAAGTTGTATACTTTATGGTATAAATTGTGTGTAGGGCGAGACACGCCAAACTGATTTTTTTTTTTTTTTTAATAAATTCATGTTTGTTAAATACTGATAAAACGAGTTCCTTCTTTTTTTTTCATTTTTGGCTCTTATCTATCCTATAAAAGTGCAATTTACCTAAAATGTCTATTGCTCTTTATTTTACTAATTAATCTTGGTATTCTTTCGTACCTAAAAAATCTTTAGTGGGTCTCAAACAACGCACACACCTCCACACAAATAGGACAAGATATATAGGAAAATAAATTGGGAAATAAATTTACCGCCGTAACTAAATCCTATTTAAAAAGAGCATACACTACAAGTAATTAAATTACAATATACTACTATTATGACAAACAAAACTTAAATAAAAACTTTGCACACTTACTAAATTAATTAAACTAAACTAAAAGAAAAATGAAAACTATTTTAATTAAAAAATTTAATACTAAAAGTAATTAATAAAAATTATACTACGTTACACTACTTAAACTTTTGCTTAACTCCTAAAATTTATTAAACCTACAAAAGAATTAAATGAAAAAATATTTAAAATAAATATCTTTTTAAACTCCAACTTTAAATACAAAAAAATAAATGATTAGTTTCAATTTGTTACAATTTATTAACATCAAATAATGCTAATTATATTTGTTTAAAGAAAGTTAACTTACAGAAATTATATATATAATCAATAACTAATATTGCCAATAAATGATAGGATAAGATTTAACCCGGAGCACTTTCAAGCTACGTCAATCCAAGATGATAAATAAATACTTATACTTAAGAATCTACATCACTTGCCATACTAAACACTTAGTAATAAGGTATATTAGTTATATAATATATATAATATATATATATTATATTATATAATATATATAATATATATATATATATTATATTATAATATATATATATATTAGTATAATTATTATAATAATACTTATATATAGTATACTAGTACTTGAATCATATACATATACTAATATTTACATATCATATAAATATTATTATACTATTAATATATATAATTATATATTATTACTAAAGTGTAGAAAACTATAAAAGATTATGTATTTTTATATTATATATATATATAGTGTTACTATATTATATATTTTATATATTTATATATTATATTTATATGAATATATCATATTATATATTCAATACTATATATATATAATATATTATATACTAATATATTTATATATTTTTATATATATATATCATTATATACTGTTATTTATATTATTAATTATATTATTATTATATATGTATATATTATATCATATATAGATATAATTTAATATTAGATAATATATATAAATATAATTATATATTATTATCTAGATATATATATATATATATAATATATTATTATTAGTATTTATATATTAATTATATATAAATATTTATATAATATATATATTATATATATATTATAGATACTATATATGATATATATATATATATAATATATATATTAATATATTATATATGATTAATATATATATATTTATATATTAGTATATATAATATATTATATTAATATATTATTACTATCTATATATAAGTATTTATATATATTATTATTATATAATATTATATATTTATACTATTATAGTATATTAATTATTTAATATATATATATATATATTTATAATTATATTCTATATAATATATATATATTATTATATATTAATTACTATATTAATATATATATATATTTAGAGGTGTACCTAATGATTATTTTTTCACTTTTCCGCGGATGCGAATAGTAAAAATCACTATCTGCGGATTGCGGATGGGGATAGCGGATAGTTAAGTTTTTGAGTTTTAGCATCAGTTATACGTTTCCTCTTATTATTCTTATAGTATATTATTATATATATATATTATTATATATATAATATAGTATATATATAATATATAATATTATATAATATATGTATAATTATATATTATTAATATATATATATATATTTATTATATAGTATATTATATATATACTATATAATATAATTTTGATACTATATTATATATTATTATATATAGATATTTATAACTATATATAATATATATATATGATATATTATATAATATTATTATTATATATATATTTATATCCTGTGTTACCCGATTGCAGGACGTGGACAAAACTCTTTTGCAACCCCACCATCTCTTACGCCTCTTTCATTTGAAAGGTTAAAATATATAATAATACTTGAAAATAACAATCCTCAAATTATCCTTTCAAAACTAAAGCTTCTATGCTCCCTTTCAAGAGAGTTGCTTTTCCATTTCTTCGTACAATATATTATTGGTCTCGTGAATAAGACGCTCACTACTGTACATATTGACGGGTGCAAGTATTCCTGCGGTTTCCAGACGGGGGAAACTTTTAAATTAATTCACGACATTCAAATTATGAGGTGCTTTAAACGATGTCCTAGAGTTTTCGCTTTCTGATATCTTCGATCAAATCCAGATTTTCCTTTTGACACTTTTGACAAAATGATATTCATCTGCTAGAAGCGAAAGAACTTCATGGATTTCTGACAATGGGTTTCGCTAACATGTAATGATTGTCTGTTTTTCCTGTATCTTTTCCTTTTAATGGCTGGTGAAATTTGTGCCAATTGCCAGCTTTCTCACATATACATCGCTAGAAATTTTACTCTGTGCACTGGTTCAGAAGAAATTTGGTTTTGTACTCTAGGTCCAGAAAGATTTTAGTTCTGGAGTATGGTTAATCGTTTTTCCGGATTTTGAATCTATTATATTTCCAGTCCATAAATTATTTTGTCACCTTTAAGTCCCGCTTATTTCAAATAGCATTTTAGCAACATATTCTCGATTTCAAATAAGAGGCAACTTCCCCCCCGTCTGAAACAAGGACATTTTCTGAGTAATAGTCTTAGTTCTTCTTCAATCGATTAGAGAACAACTAATTACCTAAAATCGTATTATCATCTGCTCTTGTCAAGCTTTTCAAATTTGTGTTTTAGTTTCGAAAGATAAGAAAAGGCAGCTTTCATTTATTACTCTCACTTCAGAATGTGTTATACTACTATTTCAATGTTAATACTTGCTGTTGTAGAATAGTTGGGAAACTTTAGTCTTCATAATTCATAATTATGAATGAGAATCTTTATCCGCAAAAAAATTCATGCGGCTGCGGATTGAGAAAAATGATGCGGATGGAATTCCCTACACTCTGATATTATATATATATATATATATTATATATTATAGTTACTATATTATTATAATATTATATAATAATTTATTATATTTATATTATTATATTATATATATATATATATATCTTTATTTTATATATATATTTTTTTATATATAAATATATTATATTATATATATCTATATATATAATATATATATTATCTCTTTTTATATAATATTATATATATATATATATATATATAATATATATGTATATTTAATATATAGTATACTAGTATAATATAAATTATTCATATATATAATATATATATTATAATATAATATATAATTATAATATATTATATTATATTTATATATATTATATTTATTATTCTATAATATACACATTCCTATATTATATATATAATATATATATTATATAGCTAAATTTAATATATATATAATATTACTATATACTATTATTATATATATTCTATATATATATATATATATATTAATATTATAGTATATTATTAATATATATTTATTATATATATAATTATAACATATATATATTATATATATATTAGTATATTATATTATATATATATATTATATATTATATAATTATTATATTATATTATTATATTATTATTATATATTAATTATATACTACATATATTACATATACATATATATATATATATATATATATATTAAATATATAATATAATATCTTTACATATTATTATTATATATATATTACTATCTATTATATATATATACTAAGTATTTATTATACTATAATTATATATATACATTTTACCTCAGACAGGAAGCATCTATGAGATTTCAAATTTAATGCGCTCATACTTTACAATTGCAGCATCATTTATTAATCTTCCCTTGCAGTTTTACTATTCCTTCATTTACACGTCGAGTAGCACTATAGGTGAAAATGTTTCTATCCAGATTATCATGTTGTTTACAGTGCGCACTCAGCGCATACAATATTCCTTGATCATGTTTTATAGTAGGATAGTCATGAATTTTTGCATATATATTGGATTAAAAACATCATATAATATCTAATGTGAACACCAACATTTCTTAATGCTTCAGTGTGTTCCTGGTACTTCAACATATATGGATCACAAATTACACTTATATAGCATTTCGATTTTGCATTGCATAAAACCCTTCTGCGTAGACCATGAACAATATTTTATCTGTTGCAACCTATTTATATACGTTCTACACCTAGGTTCAACTAAGACTGTTTTCTTACCAACCTCCAACTCGGAATTTCTTCATTTTGTTGAATATATACTTAGAAAAGAAGAGCAATATTATTTTTAATCTTTTAAAAGAGAATTTAATAATTGTTTTCGGTGTCTTAGACTTTTAATTTATTAATTTTCATGTTGATTTATTTGTTTATTGCTTATACGATATTTATCTTATCAAAATTGTTTAAAACTAAAAGATCTAATAATTCTTTGAATGTCAGATGTATGCGGACGAAAGCTTGGTGTATAAAATGGGAATTTCTTTATTATTGTTATAATTATAGTTCTTTCATTATATTTCATTAGCAAAATATTTTTCTTATCGTGAAGGATCAAATCATTACATTGAAAAATTAAATAATAATTGATAATAATATATTAATTTATATGATAATATCAAATAATAATATAATATATAATAAATAATTCATAATAATATAATAATACTAATAATAATAATAATATAATAATAATATATAATTATGATTCCATTCCCATTATGATGAAATTGAATGTTTATTCTTAATGCCAGTTAATTAATATTTACATTAAAGTTATCAAAGATACGATAGGTTAAAGTTGTATGCACTTCATTTCTTTAATACATTAGAAGAATATAAAATCGACCTGAAATGTATCGTTTCTCCTCATCCCATGCAGTATAGTATTTTGTCTCGAATTAGAGGTCATTCACAAATTCATTAATATGGTACTAATTTTTTTAGGTTATCGAACAATAATATATAATGAAATAAGAACAACTTTTTTTCCATTTATTCGACATATTTTATAAATAATTAAGTTTCTTTAATTCCAAAGAATGTTTTACTGGATAGCTTTATGTTTCTGACTATATTCCTGTGCTGTTTCTAGATGTTCTATTTCAACTACATTAACCTATCCACCAGGTCTGACGATGTCCTTATATATAGATAGATCCAGTTAATGATGACTGTGCGCGCGTAAGTTTTTTTGGAAGTGTTGTA
The DNA here is from genome assembly GCA_015478945.1 of Trachelipus rathkii. NCBI lineage: Eukaryota > Metazoa > Arthropoda > Malacostraca > Isopoda > Trachelipodidae > Trachelipus > Trachelipus rathkii. Next base: position 5,816 of record JABUQX010059511.1, on the reverse strand, counting down.
CTTATTTCTTTTATGCATTAATTTTTTATCCTTCTGGGATATTTGATGTGCTTTTGTAGTAACTACTAATCTTACCACTAATCACTAAACACTAACACCTAAACACATAACTCACTCCTAACATCTCACTACCACATACACTAACACGCAAGTCACTAACACTAATACTATACTTATAATATCAATATTATACGTATAATTATTATATATATTTATTTTATATATATACTATAATATCTTTTATATTTACATTATACACATATATATTAATTAGTAGTATTATATATAATATATCTACATATTTATATATACTATATATTTATATATAATATATTATATACTATATATTTTACTTTATCGTTTAAAATAACTTACATATATTATAAATATCCTATATATTATATAGATACAATCGATATAGTGGTATCGTACTTATAAATATATATATTATTATTACTATATCAATATTATATATATATGTAATATATAATATGCTATAATTTATTTATTTATTATATCAATTATAGTATTACCTATATATATATATACTATTATATATATCTTATATTATTATATATGATATTTGTATAGTATATATATAGTATATATCATATGTAGTCTAATATATATATATGTTGTGTGTGTGGTGTGTGTGTGGTGTCGTTCGTGTGTATGAAGCTACGTTGATCAGAGTTAATACGAGTATTTTACCTCGCGGCTCGGAACTCTGGTTCTCCATATATGCTATGTATTCGATTCTCGTTCGGCCACATTAACGGGACAAAAAATTGTTCAGTATGAGATTTTATGTACATTTACGCTATGCAATCTACGTATTACGTATAACTAAGCTCAAGATGCAACATTCACAATCACATAGCCAAAATCGATCTAAAAAGTTGAAAACAAAATCTTCTTCTCATGCTTTCGTAGATTAGGAAAGGCCACGTATTAGGATGCTTAACCCACAGCCCGTCCGGTAAGCATTCACTGCGCTGCTAAGCAGGTACTCTATCTTATGGGCCTCAAATACCCTTGCATTCTTTCCACTGGTTCAAAACCATAAAATATCTTAGACTGACCAATTTCACCATCTTGGGGTTGAGTTTATTTCTTCAGATCTCGGGAATTAGAGGTTTGTTGAGATTAGAACAAATGACAATCTCTTAATATATCTATATTACATATATAGAGATATTATCTTATAAATTCCTAATATATATACTAGAATTCTATATTATAATATATATATATAGTCTATATATCTATATATACTCGAATATTACCTCAGCTTCGAGAAGAGCCACAATTCATATCTCACAAACATACTACAGCTATCGGAAAAAAGGAACATTCGCTGAATCCGGTGGCAAATTTTTACGAGGAAACATGTAAAAACAAAAAAAAAAAAAAAAAAAAAAAAAAAAATTCATATCTCGACAACTACAAAGCTAAGAGAAATGAATATTTGGAATCCTTGATCAATATTTTCGGTTTACGAATGTAAAAAAAAAAAAACAAAAAAAATAAACATTAAAAATGGCAAAAAAAACACAACCCCCACAACAAAAATAAATCAATTTCTTTTTTTCAGTTGCTGGGACATAGTATATACTATATATATATTTATATTGTAAACGTATTACACGGCAATTTAGGGCTCGAGCCCGACGGGAACACAGCGGTGGGGACGTTTTTCCATACCTGTACGGGAGGCGGAGAATAGAATCCCCGACACCAAATAAACAAGCCGGGATGGTTCCGGAGACCTCCCGGAGGGGGCGAGCGAATTGTACTTCGTTCACCGCGAGGCCGAGAGACCCGACTCCTTGCATCTTTGCGATTTACCCGTGGGGTATTCTTTCGTTAAAAAAAGCAAAATTTTATAGAAAGTCGATTTATTTAACGTCACCAATAAAGTCTTCAATAGCTCTCTAGATTCCAATTACTCGAGAGTAAATTATACTAAGATTATCATTTTTTTATTATTTATTTTTTTTACATTTATCTATCAATACTTTACCAGATTCACAATGTGATGCTTTCGCTGATAGATATTGTAGTTTTTGAGATATAATTTTTTAATATTTTTTTTTTTTTTTTTTTTTAATTTTCTCTCTCCGCACTAAATTGCCAAGCATTCACAGCATATGTTTCTTTTTACCTCCTCTAGTGTTGTTAGTTATTTCTCGATTATGAATTGTTGCTTTTCTACTGAGGATAATATTGATGTATAAGGTTCTTATTTGGCTATATTATGATATTAAAATACTATATAATATATATATTGATATTAATTCATATATATATAATATTATATTATATATATTATTATATGTATATAATATATTCTATTATACTCTGTTATATTATACTATATATGCTGGTGAAATCCGGTATGTCAAAACAGCAACCCCTTCCGGCCGGGAGAAATAAATTGTCTCTTCCGCACCACTCTACGAGAAATCTCCTCACTGATCTCACTCAATCACTATAACTTTTATAATAAACAAATTTGTTATTTACCTAGCCTAGATTAACACATTTGTAAAATATCTCGGACTCAACTGAATGACAATAAAGTGATGGGAACCAATTTTTGTTGTACAATTTATATATTATGAAAACATTTATAGTGTTGTTATATGTAAATTTGCTCTTTGTACCATTTTATTGTCTATGTTTTCTAACTTTTCACTGCTACGTTGTTTCTGTGTTTTGTCGTTTTAACTCATATCCCGCAACGAAAATAATAATCACGCAGGACAAAACACCATAGTTCACTCCGCTTCATCTCTCCACCTTTACTCCCTACTACAAGACTAACAAAAATTTCGCTGACAACATCCCACACTTATGGTCTAAACATCCGGAGTACTACTCCAACCAGGTCCACGACATTCATTTGCTCCATTCTCGTATATAACACATTCATGAACACCACATCTGTAATGTCCACTGCAAAAGAATTACTTTGTAAACATGGTTTGTAAGGTCTGGAAATTAGGACTATCTTGCTCCTCTCATATCACGCTCTCAACTTACACCACCCTGCTTACATCCTAACTCTTACAACTCTTACAATAATAAAGTTATCCAATAAACATAACGGCTTAACGACACTCGTTCCGAAATTTAGCTTTCTCTTCATAGACTATCCCGACATAGCCCATATATACAGGAAGCCCACACATCCACCAAACAACCCCAAATTACACCCTTTTTAGTGATATGAATTAATTTACTCAAACATCAACAAGAACCACTACACTATTCAATAATTCAAAAACAACTTATCCTTCACCCAACAAATAATACGCAAATAATCCTACTAATGACTGGATCCTTAAAATCATGATATTTACTAAATTTCAAAGAATAGGTTAGTACAAACATAATAAAATATACTATTCCCCATCCCAAGTCTCCAATCTCTGCCCAAACAATAATAAATCCCAATTTAACCCTACTCAATTCAATAAAAAACTATAATAAAGAGGCGATTTCTAGACCACCATACTGCTGTGTACGAAATATTCCATTCTGACACCATAGGATCACTAAACAATTTTAAGACTACAAAAATCTCTCCACCGTAATCCCTTCCCCAGACAAAACCAAGCCAAAGCCTTCCACATTTACTTCTACCTCTCACATCTACTTTTTCCAACACACTGGAACTCAGTGCTTATCTCTAATCCACCAGGGAAGTCCCATAAATCATTTAACCGGAAACAGTCTTAAACCCAAGAATAAACTCAAACTTCGCAATTTTGCAAATGCACTGCGGAATTTCACCCAACACAAAGAACCACAACTCAATCCACAACACACGCCCACTCTCTACACAAAGCCATTTATACATCACAAAATCTCATCTAACCTCAAAAATGCATTCCAATACTCTTCAGTACAAATACAAGATTAACAACACCTATCTAGTTACTTATTAACAAAAACATCATTCAACAGCAGCAAAGCATATACCCAGATCAGACGCCAATAAACTCCTTTAATATATCAGATTTCATCATCATCTCCGTCATAAAACAGAAAAATTTTAAGACACTACTTAAGGACAACTATGGCGACCTGTAAGTAACAAGAACCATGGATATAATATAACGCCCTCCCAAGGCCAAACCACCCCACCCACAAGATAGCTTTTATAGTAACTTCCCTTCTCGTCCTTGCCGCACCTGCATCATCCTCGCAGACCCTATTCAACATATTAATAAAACCACACATGATAATAACTGCGAAACAATAATATGCAATTCATCACTGCACTTATTAGCCGAGCCTTGATCCCATTCCCAACACAAGAATAATAAAATTAGCCTAACAACATATCAATCTGATAGCACTGAACATTCATAATCCAACACATCAACACATTGGAATAATACTCAACCTTTATTCAATATTATATATTAATAATATAGGTTCTCAATATTTCCCATCCACATTGGATAAGCAACTCATATACTAAATTAATAACCTAGAAAAGACCCCCAACCTCCCACTCTTACTAACGTCTCCTCTCTATCGTGTCAATCATGTCTCTCGCGAGCTCGTTACCCTATCATATCTTTACTACATCTCCTCGTGACTCCCCAGCCTATCTCAGTTTTCGTATCGATCTCACTCTACATCTACCGTGTGTGACCATAAACTCGTGCCTTTCAGACATGTAAGCTCTGAATACTAAGATACAAGACACATTATCGTCGTCCAAAAATTCAATCACTCTTCTAACAATAAAAAAATGGCTATCCAATTTCCTATATGATCATTGCCAGTCATATATCTCCATCACAATACTCAAAACGGGTAAATTAAGAATGGATTCCTCAGAGTCCTATCCCCAATTCGTCATCTACTGTACTGCCGATCATTCCACCCCCCAACTTCCAAATTCAAAAAATAACATGCGACACGCAAAACTACATCATTATTTCACATCCTTGAACCACCTGTCAAACAAAACCTTGCTCAGACTTACTAAATCACCCTTAGAAGCCGCCTATTATCACGCAGCGTGTGTGCTCTCACTCTCGCGTTCAAATCATCTTTTCGAATGACTCACCACTGACAGACACCCATAAGCTTTTCCACCGAAATAACATAAATAATAATCATTCCCCTAGAACAAACACTCAAATACCTTCGGCCATAACCTCGACCACTCAATTTTCAGCTTGTGTGATCACGATGTTCAAAATATCTCTTTATAGTTTATAGGCCACATATCTCTATAATCAACTAAATTAAATAATAATGACATATTTTCAGAAACATTCATAAGAAATTAAAAATTCAACAAACAACATACAAACATTCTCAAGAACTACATTCAATATGACCAAAAGCCTCGGACAGGTAAATATTACAAGAAATAGAAACAACAACAATATTACAAACAACACCCTGCCACCATACGGTTTGCCTAAAACACCCTATCCCGCCACCACATGACGAAACGAATCTAATTTCGACCATAATTGATATGATAAAACCCAATTTCACGCGCAGAACCACATATGACCCTCAGCCATGTCTATAATTACTACAAGAAACAAGCATCGTTTAACCTTTCCCTCTCTGCAGCTTATTATGGCAATCTTTAAACCCTCTCCCCTCCAAGTATAACACTCCTTTCAAAACATATTCTACACATTTCAGCAACATACTCAACAACCCGCCAACCAGAAGCCCTTGTTAATTACCCACACCCCTTGGTATTCCCCTACACCAGACACTTCCACGAAAGATACAATTCCATTCTAACGAGATATCGGGCATTCAATCTTCTC
>JABUQX010059510.1:60000-62672 GCA_015478945.1 Trachelipus rathkii | reverse complement strand
CAACTAAAATCCAAATTACCTAAATTCTTATCTTCACTAGTTTTAGTATGTAAATTCTTTTCTTCACTAGATTTTGTAGAATTTTCAGTTAGCGATGAATTTGATAAAGTAGAATTATCTGATGAAGAAGTAGTAGACAATGTATCATCACTTTTAGTTTGCATTTGACAAGGAAAATCACTGATATTTTCAACACTTTCTGATAATGATGTGTCACCAACACAAGCTTCATTTACTGAAGGTACAACTAAATCATCTCTTTGAGATATAGACTTACAAGATGCGTGAGATATCACCTCAGATTTTTCACTATTTTGATCAATTTTATTCCCATTATCACTTTGACTAGAATAATCATCACTGTCACAAGAGATGTCAGAAGTGCTTTGAATTTTGTTATAATTTGCAACTAACTCATTTTTACCAGAGATTAAGTCTGCTTTTTTATTATGCAAGTTAATAGGGTTAGTATTATCAACAGCTGCTTGTATTGCATCTATACTAGACTCATTTGATGACACATTTTTTGTTGAATGACTTAAAACTCTACCATTGATTGGTTCATCAGCAAATGCAGAATCGTTTAAATGTTTCTGATAAGTACGATTTTCAATATTTTCATTTTCCTCAAGTGCGTTATCAACTACTGAATTGAGAGAATGAGCAGAAGCATCATTATCAATATTTTCAATATCTTTTATAGAGGGAGAACCATTAGTTAAAGTACAGGTTATGTTATTTGGTTTCTGCACTAAACCATTTGGAATATATTCTTTATTTGTTAAATTGGAATCTGAATTATTTACAATATTTTTACATAAATTTTTATTTAATCACTTTTATTTAAGATTTTGCATTATGTCTTTTTAATTTCTCTCTTCTCTGACGCCTATGCAATTGGCTTTTCATTTATTGTCAGTTTACTGATCCACTGCTCATTGGTATCCTTCTTCTTTCCTTATAGCTTTATACCGCTTGTCAAGATTTGAACTTTCAGTGTTTAAATTTTGTTCTAAACTTATTATCATCATTTTACCAGAATTTGGGATATATTTCATCCTCATCCCTTAATATATCTTTTTTATTCGGATACTAGGATAGCACACTTTTTATAATATATATATAATATATATATATATATATATATATATATATATATATATAATATATATATAATAATATTTACTATTATATATATAGATAATACTATATTACTATATAAATAATATATATAATATAATATGGTACAAAAAAAAAGGAAAAGATTTTTAATCAAATGAAATTATCTCATAAGGAAAATAACTGAACAAATACAAAGAAAATTAATTTGTTGAAATTCTTGTATTTGCACTTTTAACAAAATAAGTGAAAAAAGAATTTTAATTGAGTACCGATCTCGTCTACTCTCTCTGCTCTCTCTCTCTCTCTCTCTCTCTCTCTCTCTCTTGCTCTCTCTCTTCTCTCTCTCTCTCCTCTTCTCTCTCTCTCTCTCTCCCTCTGCTCTTTTCTTTAATTATTTATATATATATATATATTTAGGATATGGATATATAGTATATATAAATATAAATTATATATATGATATATTTAATATATATATATATATATACTATATATATATATATTATATATATATAATGATATTTATATATTATACAATACATTATATATATAATATATATATATATAATTAATATTATATATATAATATTATATATATAAGTATATATATATATATAATATATATATATATTATATATATATATATATAATATATATATATATATATATATACATATATTTATATATGCGGACGTCAGGGGAGGATTGAGGTGGTCTCAACCCCCACCGAAATTATTTAAACTATAAAACAAATGTGATGGTTGAGTCTCTTATTTTAATTTGTAAGAATAATAAAAATAGTACCCAAAGCAAAGTAAGAATATATTTTAAAGGAAATGGAGAAAAACATGTTTGTGATTGGTAAAGCTTTCTTAGGTTTAGTGCTATTGAAAGAAAGCACTAAAGGAGAATTTCATGCCGATGAAATACTATGAAATCTGAAATCAACATTGACTTTCTGATTGGATAATGAATATGATGTCACAGCAGCAATGAAGAAAATATATATAGGGTAGTTCAAGCTGTTACAAATATCAATCGTCATTGCATGCTCATTGCTGTTCACATTCATGTGGATTTATACACATTCGGCACTCTATTGGTACAGTGAAAATAAATGTGCACTATGTTAGGTTACCAAAGGTGACAACTATTTTAATAGAAAAAATTGGAAAGATTTTACCAGGGGCTTAATGAACAAAACTAACACTAATCATGATTGGTGGAAAGTTACTATTGATTTTTATTATTTAGTTTTTATAGTAATTATATCAATATTAATTTTGATTGAAATTGTCACCTTCCTACATTATTAGTTTATGACAGAAAATTTCAAAAGAATCATTTTTTTTTTTTTAGAATATAAATTTTAAAATATCTGTAACAAAGAGCTTAAAGGGGAGATGAGATAGAATACACAAAAACGGGCAAAAAGAAAAAAGAATATATATATATATATATATAATATATTATATATACTATATATAGTACTTATTATAATATAATATATATATTTATATATATATATAATATAAATATATATATATATA
>JABUQX010059510.1:12500-55000 GCA_015478945.1 Trachelipus rathkii | reverse complement strand
AAACTTTAAGCAAACAAATCAAAATAAAATGGCTGCAAAACTATTTCCTTTTGAGGTGACAAAATTCGATTAGTTTGAATTGATGATGGTGTTAAGTCACATTGAACTTTGAATAAATGTTGATATTTTGAAAAACATATCAAGACGATTATGATAGCCAAGAGTGCAAAAAAAGGTTTCAACATTTTCGAATTTCAACATTTACACTCCGATATCCAGATTTTATGGAATGGAAACCTTGGATTTTTCTTGAAAGTGAACATATGTTTTAGAATTTCTGTATATGTTATAGCAAGTCCGAAATGAGATTGTGTAATCAATATTAATTGCATATTAACTACCAATGCGAGCATTAATCAAAAAGATTGAAGAGAAGATAGAATAGTATTTGTTTGCATGTTGTTGCTGAATGTCGAAAATTATTAATTTGTGAGATATTTTTAAAAATTATTATTTATTATTAATATGCTCAAAAATAACAACTATATTTTATTGCTCGATTATATTAGTGAGCCTAGTTGGCATTTTTATTTTCATAAATTGCCACTGATTAAACTTTTTATAATATCTGTAAAAAATGAAATGATAAAATAAATAAGTATTTTTGAATTTTTACTACAATAATGAATGCTACCTTTTAAAATTTGTAATGATTAAAAAGATCTATATATTCCCTTATTATTTACTAAGTAATAAACTTTTTTTTCAACAATACATGTACAAAATTCTTTCCTTTTGGTTTATAAATTTGCTACCATACATTTTGAATTTTCCATTATTTTATTATATAAAAGTACAATAAACTATAAAACTTAATTCTGTAACATTGATTGAAATCAATAAGTCAATGCATCCACATATTTTTCCTCTATTTTATTATTTCACCATTAATATATATTTATTAGTAATACTTATCTGGCTGACCTTAGAGTATCTATATAATTCCTTACAAGTTTTTGAGCCTTTCTACCAAAGTTTATTATAAACTTTTGGCCCAACAAGACCATAAGTAGAGATAATTCTTCCAAATGATCTTTAACTGGATGTAAAGGTACCAAAAATTGGCAAAACCCATCTGGTAACTTTTTTTTGATTTTTATAAGTACATTTTTAAAAAAATTAAAATGCATAATATTCTACCATTTATCTATTCTAAACTTTGATAGCAGTGATTCATCGAACATATGGGCATGGAATACGGTTATATCTTTTAGCCTGTAAGTCATCAGTCCGCCAAGGTATTCAGGGTTAATTTTTGAATAAATTAAGTTAGTGATTTCAGTCAATTGACCTAAATTCTACAATTACTGATTGTTTTAGAATAACTTTAGTTCTACTAGGACTGAATTGAAATATCAAAGTCATTACAGAATTACAGTTACCCAATTTAAACCTTTGTGAGAGCTGTGATTGCAAGATTGATGTTTTAAATATTGCTGTTGCCTGTTTGTCGACTATCAATCCTATCGTGCTTGGGCTATGAAGTGTCACAAACCCTGCTTTTTTTTTGTTTTGTATTTTTTTAATTTCCCAATCCACCCTGGTTTTATTAAAAAAAGTTTTTTTTTTCAAATAAACTTTTGTAAATGTGCGTGTATAGATAATTAATCAGTTCAGATGTATTATGATATATATTTATTTATAATATATATATAGATTATATTATATTATATATTTATATTATTTATATATATATTATATATATTAGTAATATATTTAATGGATAGGACCTATACTAATTTATCTTAGGTGGTACTGTACGTATGTAGGGATAACTGTCCTTTTTGAGTCGTTCTTTAATCCCGCTTCTCAGGGAGTAACACGGTAGGGACTACAGGGAAAACTGTAACTTAAGCCGGCGGATCCCAGAGCCGTGTCTGCCACCACAGTGTTCGTCACGTTCCTTTAACGTTTTTTTTAAATTTTCTTTGGCCCTCAGGTAAGATAACAACTTGACGTACTGCTACGCTGGTGAATGGATATATTTTTGTAACCTCTCATGGTCCTTTCTCACTATGTTTGGAGTCGTGTGTGAGTCTACCTCCATTACGCTCTCTCTTAACAGTTATTTGATTAACCATAGGTATATCTGTAAGATAGTATATTTGAGTACCGTTAGTATATTTTGTCTTTATCGTGATTGTTAGTTTGTATTATATGTATTATACGGTAGATGTTTATATATAACTAATATATATATACATATATAATATGTGTGTTGAATATTCTATATGTAGAGTAATATATTGTTATTCAAGAGATTATGGTTCAATTTATATTAACAAAACTTTTAAAGTATACATTGGACTCTGAGAGTGGAGGTTTATTAGACTGTACGTCTCGTATCTTTCATTGCTCATTGTGTGTCAGGGGGGTATAGGTAATATTGCCCTGTTATATGTTATTCCTTCCTTACTATTTTATTATGTGATATATATTTAGTTATGGTTGTGAAATGTATACTCTTTATTTATATTTATTATTATATAATATATATTAATATTAATATATATTAAATCATTATATTATTATTAGATATAATATACTTTTTAGTATTTTTATATATATTTTTATAATATATATATAATATTAAATATATATTATATCTACATTATATATATAATATATATATATTTATTAGTTATATATATAGGTAATATATATTTATTTAGATATATTATTATAATAGTATATAAGTTCTTAAATAACTATAAATTCCTCTAAATATTCTATGGGTGCCTTATTCATTATTTTTTTATAAAAATCATCACTGATTACTTATTTAATATATTATTACATTTATTAATATGTAATCAATTTATGATTATATATTCTAGTTATATGTTTATATATTTATAATTTATTTTAAATATATATATATATATACTTTATTATATTATATTGTATATATATATATATAGATATATATATTATTAAGATTATATTATATATAAACTAAAAAAATTATAGATAGTATATATATATATTATATATTATTATATTATTATATCTATTATATAATAATAGGAATATTATTATATTATCATATATATTATATATAATTATAATAGATATAATATATTTTATATTATTTATTATAGTATATTTATGTAATGTTGTTATTTTATGTATTTTTGATTAGATTGATATCTTCATTAGACCTCTAATAAGGCGTTTTGATCTTTTTTTTTCTTAATTGTGAGAGACTCTGCCTTATTTTACATTGTGTTTAGATTATATAAAAAAAAAACTAGTCTCTGATTAATGTGTGTAGTTTTGGTGTCAGTTTTAAGAACTTCTTATGAGAGATCCATGTGGATAAAGCTGAAAGTGTTGAAACCCTTGCAGAATTCCTTATGCAGGACGTCAACTGTGAGTTCCACTATATCAGGAGCCTGCGAGATTGTCATGATAATCGCACGCTGGTCAAGCTTAGGACTCAAGTATTATATTAAATTAAATCCGACGTCGTATTTCTACTTATTTACTTTCTACTATATTCACTTGATTATGTCATCTACTATTCTGTATATATCTATTTATTTACCTTTTTACAAGTTTTCAGCAATCAGACGATAATTCTTCTGAATTGGTGTATATGGTCGGTTAGACCAGTAGTATTAATATAATGTGTTAATTGATCTGTATATAATATTTATATACTTATTTATATTTAAGTATATATGTCATAATATATTGCTGAAATTTGATATATTATTTACAAAATACAATTTAATTTTATGAATCATTTTGTTCTTTCACATAAAAAGAAATTTTCTCAAAAAAAGTCCCCAAATAAAAACCCCTATAAAAAATACCCATTTAAAATCCCCAAAAGCTCCCCAAAAAACCCGCTGGGGCTTTATTTTTTTTAGGGTCCACTCGACTTTCTTCATCCTCTGATATCATTATTAGTATAGCATACTTTACTCTATTAATTATTTATTACCTTACCCTTTATATCCTTATCCTTTATCATATATTACTCTATTTTCTATTCATTATATATTATTTATTATATCTCTTCAGTATATCATGTATTACTTATATATACCTTATATCTACATATACATATATATGATATATATATTATATTATTATTTCTATACTTTATTATTTTTTTTTTCTTTTTTGCCGTTTTCATGTGTTTTACTAAATTACATTTCCCTTTGTCTTTATAGTCGTTACCACATATTTCGTAATATTTATCTTTGATTATCAACTCACCTACTATATTGTTCTTCTATGTGCAACTTTTCTATCTATATATTTTATATAGTAAAATGATATATATATTATGTATATATATATAGCTATAGTATATATTATGCCGTATATAGTATTCATAAATTTCATATCACTCACTCACCTCAATAATAACTAGTTAAATATTATAGTTTTTATCACTATTAATTCAACCTAACTATAATACGTATAAGTTAACTACACTAAATCTCATATAGTTATTTGTACATTACCCTTTAATATAACATATATTCCACTATATATATATAATGATTTAATGTGTTACTATGTTTATTGTTATTCTATTAGCCTCATTACCTGGTAATATATCTATTTTGCTATAATTTTTTCCCTTTTATATAGTTGTCTTTGGTAATAATACCCTTATAAGTTAGGATTTTTAATTTTCTAGTATAATTATATAAGTGTTAGTATATATATATATATATATATATGAGACAATATTTATAGAACTGGGAAATTGTATTAGTATATTTAGTATAGTTGGAAAGTGTGAGATGATTGTAAACAATAATGAACATGAGACCAAACAAATTTTCATTAAGAAGACATTGATCCCGCCACTTACTTGTTCGACTTCTACTTAATCTCTCTTTGTAAATATAGTTACATCAATAATATTTGAAATTCAACTAATAAATAATTAATTAATAATTAAATAATAATATATATCATTACATAAATATTTATTAGTAACCCATAGTGATAATATAATAATATAATAATATTAATAATTATATATTAAATCATTCAGAATAAGTTCAATGTATATAAGTTTTCGAAATTATTACTATAATAGTTTATCTATCGGTTGAATATTTATATATATATATTGAATAATATATATTTCTGTTGTGCAGTAATACACATATAAAATTGTTGTAACTTAATCTATAAATTTATATACATAAAATTATAATAATATAAATTAATAATTAATTTACATTTAATAATAATCTTAATAATAATGATAAAATAATTTATTGTTATTTAATAATAATTAATTTCTATCTTAATTAATGAAGTATCACAAATTCCCTATATCATTTTATGATATATTAATTTCATAAAAACAAAGAATAAGTCATTTGAAAATTTATCGAAATTAACAAAATAATATCATTACATATAAATAATAATAAAATATAATAGATAATATATAATAATAATTAATTAAATAATATAAATAATAATAATAATATATTAATAATAATTGAATTATATTATATTATTAATAAGAATTATATATTAACATATAATCAATTTACATAATAATAATAATTAATTATGAATATGTGTAACTTATAAAATATTAGTTATAGTGATTAGATATCAGTAACTTAAAGATTTCCGTGTTTTACATTTCAATTTATTCAATTCACACATATATACTTACATAATAAGTTGTTTATACATAATTTCAAAATAATATTGCTTTTTGTTTATTCGTGTTGTAACAATTTATTAAGAACTTATTTTAACCCTTATTACACCAATGGTTCTTAACCTGTGATCCGGAAACCCCAGGGGGGTCCGCGAAGGCTTGAAGAAATTCTAAGATCTTTTGTAATTAAAATAGGAGAAATGAATGATATGGAAAGAAAATTTAAACGTTGAGGCAACTTTCTCTTGCCTTCCTCTGCTTGTTTATGTGAAAACGTTGGAATCTTGGTAAAATGTTTGTACATTTCCGCTCATGGTCCAGTCGATATCACAAAGCATTAGTTTTTTTTCAGATGAATTTTTTTTTGTACGATTATTATATCGATATGATTATTATATGATTCGATAGCACAGACAAAATGCACTTATTAATATGATAGGTTAGGGCTTAGGAAAACGGCCTAGGATCGCTGCAGCGTTAGGAAGTTTATGTTAAGTTTGGCTAAGTTTTGTTGGATTAAATATTTTAAATCCTTAATCAAAGATATTTAACAAAACTTATCATAACCTTCCTAACGCTGCCGGGGTTCTAGGCCGTATTTATAGCTTTAAATCGATAATCGTAAAAAATCGATATTAAAAAAAGATTGAATGTGTTCGATTTGAGTGGAGAAAAGAAGCGCGATACTGATTTTCTAATAGTTTTTTTTTTTTGGTGCATTATAAAAATCAAATTACGTTTTTCTCGATAAAATTTATAATTTTTAATACACTCATATTGAATAATAGTATGTTCCTATTTTTTAAAATATTAGAAGAACCTTGAGAAACTTTAAATAAACATTTGATTCAATTTAGGGTTTTAAATCTTGAGTTAATTCTTGGTGGTTTGCCTGGGATTTTTTTTGTAAAAGTGTTCCTCTTTGCCAATAAATTTAAAAGGGAGTCGCATACATATATATATATCATATTTGTTGGTTGTCGTAATAAATTTTCATATTAAGTATATAATATTATCATGTACTACAATATCATGCTATTTGATATAAATTATTACAATATTATATATATATATATATATTTTTATCTATATTAATAATATAATTTAATATATATAGATATTTTATGTAGTATATTTTTATAGAGTTATAACTAAGTTTAGTTGTATATTTTGGCCACTCACCATATATAGAGAAAGAAAAAATATAATTATATATAATATATATATATATATAACTACACCCACATGATATCAAAATTATGGTAAAATATTTTGGTAACTGATAAGAAAAGGAAAAATAATAAAGGTAAAGGTTCCTATAAAGGTATGACGTAATGTGTCTTCTTAGTTTTCTGTCTGGTGTTGCCCTGACTCCGTGATTTTTTTACTAAATATCTTAGTAATCTACGGAAACCCAAGTAAGTTATCTAAACTTCTTAAATTTTAAAATGGGCGAACGTTCCAGATTTTGAGAAACAATAACTCATCGGATATAGGAAAGTCCTTGGTGGAAATATGAACATAAATTTAATTGAATATGATAGGTTAATTTGTACACCTTAAAGACCCATTTTTTCTGATATCATCTGAATATGAGATCCTTTCTGTATTTTTCATAGAATATTAAAAGATTAAAGATGTATTGCTTTATAATTTGCCATAATATTTTGGTTCTCAATTGCACGCTGGCCAAGCGTTACTTCTCATCGATTTGTCGGACCCGTTCAATATATTACCAAGGAGTCTGTTGTTCGTTCTTTTAACTTTTATCTTTTCTCATAATTCCTGTCTGTATGTCGTATCATGTAAATCGCGTTACTGTATCGTAGGTCTTCAACGGCTTCCTGCGATTGCAGAATATTGTTCTGGAATGGTCTGAATATATGTCCTACAACTTCTATAATTCTCGAACAGAAGATTTAGGCTGTAGTGACCTTGCTTGGTCTTACGGAAACTGGGCTAACCATCGACCTATTACCATTTGATCGGGAAAGGTGTTCACGAACTGCAGCACTTAAAGTGTGCAGGAACTCCCATCAAAGACTTTTGCTTTCACATTTTTGGCGCAACTGAAAAGGTACATTATCAAACAATTAATTAACGGAGCTCAATGTTTTACAAAATAAGTTATAAGTAGATATTATTGACCTATATAAAATCCTTGAGGTAAGTGATATAATAATTGAGCTCGAATATAATATTACTATTAATAATAGTAGCTAATATATAACTTAGTGATAAAATTTCCTGCCCATAATAGATATATGTTATTACTGAATAAAACTTAAGGTTGTTAGATGATAACGATATTGCTTAATATATAGTATTTAATGGCAGATAGATAGATATAGAGTAGAATGGAAGTCTACGTCTGAGATAGGATAGACGCCAAAGAAATATCTCAGTTAAGTAGATAAGCTAGATAGATAGCAGTTTAAAGCGATAGACTAGTGTTCTGATATAAGTGAGACTTCGTCGGTAAATTAAGAAACGCTTTAGACGGTAGATTAAAGAGGTATATTTGGGTGACAATACATATTGGTTCAAAAAACCTAGATAGATTTGGCAAATAAAAACACGAGGAAAGGGCGGGGAGTGAGGATAGATAAGATAGTGAAAAAAATCCATAATAGATAGTAGATAATAGATAGATAGATAGATAGATAGATAAAGATTACTTGATAAGTATGAATAGATTAAGCAACTCTATGAATGGAGAGATACGTGGTATACGGGATGTAGAAAATCAGTAGTAGATTTATGCGTATCGATCGCGTAGAGTTAAGCAACTCCAAAATGAACGATAGAGATGTGGTTCGAAATTGTTAAATACGATTATTATTGTGGGACATAGAATTCTCGCGTGCTGACTTATGTGCAATAGGATAGATAATAATAGATAGAAGATAGATAGATAGATTTAGATTTGAATTATGTGGCTACAAAAAGAATATTCATGTAAAATGAAGTCTAAATTTCGTTCTAAAAATCAACAGTGATCAGAAACATAAGTTTAGAATTTCGGAATTATGCCTAACATTAGTTTTGTGCTCATTGGACTTAGCATATATAATATTAATAACCCTGTTTTCAGAACAGGCGGTTGTTATGAAATAGCTGAAGCAAAAATATAATAACCTTGCTAGCTTTAGGATCAAAATTCGTAGTTGGATATATTTCTCTTTATGAGTTAGACAAACAGTCTAGGACTTGACCAGATACTATTCAGCGTAGCCATCCCTACTATTAGAATGTACATGTCAGCTAGTTCGAGTATAAGTAGAATACGTATATATATATATAAGTGATATATAATTACAAGATTCCCAATTATTATTATTTATTATCTATAGATGATTGTCTGAATTTATAATGCTGGAAAAGAGTAAATACACGTAGTAGCACCACAAGGGCATTGTCCCTAGATTTATCTCACACAATTAGATGCTCAAGATGATCATCTTGGTAGTTTAGATTTGGGACCCAGATTGTCTGATTCGTCGGGTATAATACCACCAAATTAACTCAGACAGTGATTGTTCATTGTGATTTCTATTGCTGTATATTAATCCCATGTCCCAAATATACTTGTTGTGCATTTGTAGTTGGTTGTTATCTGAGTGTCAGAACATATTTGCTATGACATTGTGAATGAAAAATGTTTATGATAGGTTGAATGAGGAAAAGTAACTGTTTGGGGGCAGAGAAGGAGTTGTATTATTTAACATGTAAATCACCCCGCCGATGCCTGAACTGTTTACAAATTATTCCTAAAATTACATTCTCCCTTAAATTATGCATAATTTATTAAAGTGTTATACCATTGATTATTGCGTTTACAGCGAATATGAACGCGTTTAGATTTCTTTATGTCTTGATGCCAGTGTTTACATTGTAGCTAATATCCATCGTACGTTTCTCGATATCCGCTGTTTCATTAGCGGAAATATTGGTCCGCCACTCAAAATACTATCTGGGTAGATGAACGGCCGCCAATTTATATAATTTTGAAATATTTATTTTAAAGTAAATTTAGATTTGACTTGGTCTTAGTTGATTGTCGTCACCTCTAAAGACACTAAAATACACAACAAGTACTCAGCTTCCCAAATAAGAGGATATCGGTGTTTGTATTTTTTAAAGGTTTTGAATCCTCATCTTTTTCTGTAGATACAAAAAATTATTAAGTAAAAAATTATAAGACAACATCATATACAAGACAGCCACAGACGGGAACTACAACATTACCTAGTCATACCTACCTTTAATAGGAACTTTACCTTTATTTTGCATTATTATATATATATCTTGATCAGTTATATAATAATTCAAAAATTATTACACCCATTAATTTTGAATCACCCTTGATATATATATAAATATAATATATTATATATATATATATATATATAGTAAGGTCAGTATTTATATATAAATATGTATAAGTAATATGAAGGTATAGAATATTGTGGTATATAGTACAAAATAAGCTCACTGACCTAGATTTATTATCTATATAAATTAATATGACTTTTCCAAAATATATATAAATATTTAAAAGTAATTATAAATCATTTATTATAAAATAATAAAAAATTTATTTATAGAAGGCACTTATTCCTATTATTTAGAAAGTTGTGAATTTAAATGTTTGAGCTTTAAGATTCTTTAGTTTACAGGCGAATGCCAAATAACCTTTGAATGTTATCTGTGTATTTGGATGGCAAAATTGTGTTGCCGCAAAATATGCTACACCAAATAGAAGAAGCCGTAATTATTAGATATTAACTGGAAATATGTGGACTTAGTATGAAAATTATCAATTATATTTATTATAATATAAAGATAAATTCATAATACTTGCATTGTGGTGCCTCTCAGTTAAATAATAAAGAGTAAATTAAATCTATTAGTATATATATATATAAATATATAATAATACCTAATAAATATAATAAATAAATAAATTAATATAATAATTATAAGTAAAAATAATAATATATAATATTAAATAATATATATAATAATTAAATAATAATATAATGTATAAATATTAACTAATAATATAACTAAAATTATTATTTTATAAATAAATATCTCGTAAAAGTATATTAATAATAAGTCGGCGATGAAATTTAATGTCATATTAATTATAAGTAGATCCTACCTTTTGGTGAATTTTTAATAACCCCTCAATTCAGGTCTATGTTGCAGTACTGTGTCCAAAATGTACTATATTATATATATTATTTACTCATAGTGTAATATTTTCGCGGTATTATTTACGACAAGTTAATATCATGCGCTAAAGTGCATGGTAAATCGTAGTTACTTTAGTTTTTGTGATATGTGCTAAAATTCTTCACTACTTTACTTTTATACTGTACCATGGCATTATATCTTGCCAGAACCTGGTCATTATAGTGAAGCCCGTAATTCTAATAATCCGAAGGTCTGACAATGGTCTGTTAATAGTACTATAATAATATTAATAAAATAAATATAATTTTATAATATATAATATAATATATATAATATATAATAATATAATATAATAATAATATAATATAATTAATATTTAATATATAAATATTAATTAAATTCATTAAATATAATATAATACAATAATATATATGAGGAATGAACGGTGGCCTAAAATTAATTGGTGTAATATACTATCCTTAATGGAAATCAGGGAGTACTGTTATATATATATATATCATAAATTTAATGAATATATTCTGTTTGCTGCCATTGTATTGTTTGTATATATTCTAAATGATTGAGGTAGTAGATCAAATAGCAACATTTCAGTTAATATAATTAAAAATTTGTTATATTTATTTTTCTTAATTTTATATTATATGATATAATATTGTTTTTAATTGGATATATTATTAATATTTCATAACCTGTATGTTTATCCTTTTTATTAACTTATATATTACTCTTTTATATATGAATTGATATATTCTATTTAATATTGAGGTTAGCTAGACTTCCAATAGCAACATTGTTAAGTATTATATATATATATTTGTTTGAGTATAGCATGTATATATTATTATTGTATTGTAAATTTAATATATTTTATGTATTTTTTCTTGATTAATATATATGTCTATATATTTGGTATGATATTTTAGTTATTTAGAGTATAGTATATAAATATTATTAATTGTTTAATTATTATATTTAATTTATTAGTATTGTTAATGTCAAGATTGTTTTATTTTATTATGAGTAGTTAATTTATTTATGATGATTTTTTTTTTTTTGTAGGGTTAGATTATTTTTTTTAAATGTTTTTATTTGGAGCATGTTTTATTTAATGATATTTCTCTTTGGTGTAAATGTATTGTCAGATTGTATGGGTCCATTATCTATATTATAGAGTTTAGTAGTATATGAGTATATAATATATAACTATATATAGGATGACCTTTAAAGTTATATTAATTTATTTTATATAACATTTTTATCTAGTTTGAAGATTTACTTTGCAGTTTTGATCGGGTGATATTTCAAGAAATAACTTATGTATTTTACCAATGTGTAAGAAAAATGAATTTGTAAGATACAAAGGAACTTAAAATGGATAAATTAAGATGTTTCACATCAATTTAAGTAAATAGTAATAGTGGAGAAAATATAATTAATTCTTGTAAAAAAAAAACCTTTTTCATTCCACACTAAATTTTATTAATTATTACATTAATAATTAATAATATTATTATTATTATTTATTATTAGATTTAATTATATTTATTATTATATATTAATTAATATATAATTATTGATTATATGGAACCATACTTATGAATGTATATATAATTGTAATAATATTGCTTAGTAAGTGGACCAAGGTTATATATATAGTTATATATTATATTATGTATCATATATTAGTAAAAAAAATTATAAAGTTATAGTATATGTTATTGATATTATCTATGTTTTTCAGATGGTTTCAGATTTTTAAATTCTTTTTATACCGATATTATATAATCGTATATTTTCTGTAAGGTGGTTATTTAGCATAATTTTGTATTATTTAATATTATTCAGACTTAAGGTCTGACAACCGGGTTGTAATTATATTTGAGTGTATGTTTTTTATTTCTGCCTGATAATGTTGTTGGCAGGTTTGCGAACACAATGTGGTCTTCCACTTTAAGGGACTGGTCGTGGGACCGGGAGGCGTTTTATCGGATGCGTTTTGCAGAACGTGCTTTGTACCGCCAAATTCAGTCGGTTAATAATAATGGTCTTGAAGTAAAATGTGTGAGACATATATCTAGCGCAGCACACAAGGCATCAATCACCAGTAGAGTCTTAGACTTTGAAGGATATTACACTTATGAAAGCTTGTAATCCTTAAATTTGATAAGGGAATGTGTAGGTAATGCATTATGATGGAGGTGTTTTCTGTTTTTAGCATAATATATATTGAGTGGGTAGGTTCAAAGTCACCACCTCCCACTCCGGTGTGGGGTGACTATTGTTTACGGTGTTGGTGTAAAAAAAAATAAATAAAAATAAAATAAAAAAATAATAAAATAAAAAGTATATTATTTTATTTACTATTATAATAATATTATTGGATTTATATATTAAGTGTGGGGAGTGTGTGCATATGTTGAGTTTATATTTGTGAAGCCATTGTTTTTGTCTTTTTAAAAGCCATTTTGCTGTCTATCTGAGCAATGTGCCACCGTATGGATAACCAAAAAATGATAAGGAGTTTATGTGCAATGTAGAGAGTAATGTATTGTTAATGATAATACAAATCAAATATATTATTTATTATCTTGCTTAATAAATTGGAGATAGACTGATAATTATTGAATAGAAATCAACGGAAGATACATCAATTAAGGGCGATAGCAGTATCTTAGGGTTATTATTAAATTGATAATGAGTGGAATAATTACAATTGTTGAAGAGCTTAATTAATTAATAGCCAATTTTTTTTGCTTTTTAATGCTTAGAATTGACAACTAAAAGTGCACGCTCGCAGGTGACCACACAAAATAAAGAATGAAAAATAATAGAAAAATAAATTTAAATTGACAAAGTTAAGGAACAAAAACATAATTAAGAGTGTGCAGAATATTACAGAGTCAATTATTACTATGATTTTTAATTAATCCAAATATATATTTTTATGGTATTTATGATATGACGAGTCGCACTGTTTGGCAGGTCAAAGTCAACCGCTCTAGATCGATTAAGCCCCTCGCGAATGTTTACAAGATCTACATCCACAGTGAGTTTGTGTACGCGTTCCAGATGAGAGCATTTTTTTTTCTTTTTGTGTGTGTTCTGATTCTTACTTATCACAAAATAACTATATTAATTCTTTAGCTAAATTATTAGATTTCTCTTTATGATAGTTCTACATTTTTATGTATTAACATTATATGTTGTTTTCTTCTGTGAACTTCACAGGTTTTTTTTTAGTATTCACCGATGTTGTATGACAAATAAAGTGGAATAGAGAAAGAAATGAAATTTTTTTACGATACACAAACAATCGTAAATATTTTGTTGTTTCAGATAATTAACATTTCTATCTAACGAAAATTATTTACGGGATTTAATATGCGCGCCTAAGCTGTAACAAGTGACAGTTTAGTGCAGGGAAAGATCAGAAACGTCGTAATTAAGTATAGAGGAGGCTATACCTATATTTCTTTACATCAAACAGTTGTTACGTACATGCTCTAACTAATTTTTGATTATGGCTCATTATAGAAGAATGGTCGAAAAATGCGGATGGCGTCTCTGCACCTTCACGGTTGTCTCCTCTAGGTGGTAAGAAATAGTAGATCGTTCCGCATAGCCTATCTTGCCGCTACAGATACCTATAGACAAAGGGTATATTAAAACACACAATCCGTGCCGCGACTAAGTAATAGAGGTCAAATGGACTAAACGATAAAGCATAATAACAGTTTTTATTTATGTTCCTGTGCCCTTATTTGAACGACCCCTTATTCTAAATTATAGTAGGTTTATTAACAGTGTATTCATTGATTGGTGATATTTCTAATATGTGCGTATTAAATGGATATATGAGACTACTTGTAATAAGATGGTATTATTAATACATGAAATGTTTCTCCCAAAATAGATTTACTTCTATAGAAATACAAAAGAGAGCTAAAAGTTGAAGGTCTAATAACCTAGACTTCACCATCTTTGAGGCCAAAGGCCGACTAGAACATGTGTATTATGTAAGGATTTATTATCCTAAATTTTTACTGTGTCTATCGTTTTTAAAGCTTAGAGAATAGGGGTCTCAACATTATTGTTGGGCAGAAAGTAATCAAATGCGTTCATTCATAGAAGATAAGAGTGAAAGATCATCAGTGATGCGTAAAAGAAGTTTAAATAGTGAGTTGATTATAAGATACGAGAGAAAGGGGATTTGTAGAAGAGTCGCAGGTTCAAGATGTAATTTTAGTCTGCGGCACCATTTTAAATCTCGAAAATTTTATATAGCGGCAAAACCGCAAAAGGAGGCAAAAACAGAAATGAGTGTGGTAGAAAACTTAGGTCCAAGAACAATGCGCTTATATCAGCTGAAGCAGTCAATTTTTCGAAAGAAAATGTAGTCGCGTGTTTGATGAGCTTGAAGGGTTCAAAGTTCAAATGTAATAGAGTGAAGCTAGATGTTCGGTTGTGCGAAAGTCGAGAGTTATTAAGATATTTGATCCGAACGCAAGAATTACAAATAGGTTGTTTAAATATCTCCATCTAAAATGACAAAGAAGACGTATCGCTCAAATTCAATTTCGAAAGTGTGGGCCGCGCCCAAATGAAAACTCTACAAGACATCTTATGACAAAAGAAATATGATATATATAAGTGCTGAAGTCAAAGTCCAAAAATATTATGAAAGAAAGGGAAGAAACAAAGAGGTGCTAAGGGATTAAGTCTAGTAGAAGACAATTGTTAAATCGAATAGACTGTACGAGACAAGATGTGTCAAAAATATAGTGATTATAAATATCTATGATCCACCCAAAGACTTGAGCCACCAAAGATCAACTTATATTAAATGGCTTATTTACTTGCCTCGATTACTCTGATGGAGTCTTCAGTGCGCTGCGACTTCTCCATCAATTCTATTCTAGTATATGGGTTTCAATATTAGCACCTTCATAAAGATTATAACGACTTTTTAAAAATAAGTGACTGTGGATGGCCCAGGATGCGTACACCGTCCATTTGCTCTTCAGGAATCTTTCAGAAGCCCTGGGGTAAATAGGAAAGAGGTGAAAGAGTTCCCAGTGTTAAAGGAACATGATAGGAAGCGTTTTAGAGAGGAAAAGTTCTTTTCACAATGTAGTTTAGATCAAGACAAACGAGGCCCAGCTTTAGGCGTGCGGTAAAGTGGTGGTTAAGAAGGAATCCGAGGAAGGGTCCTATTATCTTTTTTTCCCGAGTAAATATTAAGATTGAAAATAATCGGAGACCGTGTGTCCTACTTCAGCAAACAACCTCGGCTGGTTATGTGCGAGAACGAAGTAAGCTCCAGATGGAGAGGTTAAGTAGTGGAACGTATGTGTTATTAACCTGTAGGGTGGTGAAGCGATTATCTGCCAGAACGGAGCCACTATCACAAGGCACACTTATCTCTCAAATGTCTCGGCGAGCAGGAACATTTCCTACTCCTCGGCGCCAGACAACCTTATGTCTAAACCGGTTGCACTTAGATTCTAAGCATGTAGTGGATCAAATTGCCACTTCAATCTATATCACTGAGAGATAGATTGGTATAAGGACAGACCTGAGTGAGGAGAAGGAGAGGAGGTAAGGATCTCAAAGCACACTCGTCCAAAGATATTTGATGTTAGTTTAGAGAAAATGAGTGTTTCAGTCCAAAGAGTAAGATTTGGCCGATTTATCAGTATGGATATGCTATTAACTAACGATCATCAGAGGCTGAATAAAGGGCTGAAAAGATGATTAGGTGATCTGTAGTTGTGCAGAAGTTGTTAAAGATGTTTTGAAAAATGAAGGTGACCAAAGGATGACTGTTGATTGTATAAATTGGTTAGTGAAGAACATAGGAATAGTCAATACCTGCCTTTCGTTTATAAATGAAAGTTATCCGTCATTATTGTATCGTCCGATAAGAGTATCTCATGCAACTCGAATTTTACTAGCTGATAATGAAAATTGAGTACAAATAAAGGTTGAATAATGAGTTAAGTACTCATAGAGGTAATAATATTTATCCTAACAATACCGAAATTAAGCATACGTCTCTAGATGGCATTATACTGAATGACTCAGGAGAACAATGGATTAACGTAATCGAACCATGGAATTTATTGATAGGAGAGATAAAGAGATTTTAAGTTACAATAGAAACGGAATCATTTAATATAGCGTAAACATATTTGCATTAAAGCATTTTCCTAAATTAGACAATTACGGTATTTTATCCCTATCGTTTTACGCGAAGTGAAGCGTCTTCTAAGATGTCAAAACTATAAGTGCACTCCAAGTTATATGATTTAAAGTTTAGATAAGCACCCAATCCCTACCAACTCAGGCTTATACGATCAATAGATGCCAGAAATACACGTATAAGGTGCAGGAGAGCATGTTGGTAAGAGAAATATGATATTATAAAAATATATATATAGATCAGCTATATGGTATGTGTTCAAATTTACATGTAATAGTGAGATGACTGTAATTGGATTATAGGTGTTTTTAATTACGAAGAGAAAGGTACATAGTGGTTGAAACAATAGATAGTATCATAAGTTGTGTTTAGAACGGTATATAGTTGATAGAGTCACTCACGGATAATGTGTTATGGTTCATTTATAATTTAAGTATTTGCTCAGTATTACGTTGATGAAAAATACTGTAAATGATCGGTTTCACCCGCACCTAAAATCTGTTGAGAGGATAATACCTACAACCAGTATCATATAGGTTGTACTTGATAAATTACCTCTCACCTAAATAAGTATAGATCACTCCCCAATAGTGTTTGGTTAGAGAAGATATTATTAAGAACAAGTCTCGTTGGAAGATATATATATAGTTAGTATATTATATTATATAAATATATATGGAAAATTCAAAAAAAAGTGAGCATGTAAAAATCTGTATCTGTTTGTGAGTGACTAAGTTATAAGCCAGCTAAGTACTAAGATTATTGCTTAAGTAGAAGGGAAAGAAGATATTTTAAGCCACAGAACATCCGAGATTAGGATGAATTCGTAAGATTACAGATCGACGAGTCAACCCTCAGTGATAATGTAGTTTTATTATTAGCATATGTTCGTTTCATACATTCAAACTTCAGAGATCGGTAGACATAATAATTATGATTTTATAGGCATTAAGTTTTGTTCCGACACTATAAAAATAAACTCACCATAAATTGGGTCATTACTTTCAGACTCTGTCCACATCACCCTTCATGCCTTAATGTTTTACAAGTTAAGAATTATTCGCTTCCAATATTAGCACTTTATTTCCTGCAAAGTATCCGGTCGGTTGGGTAAGCTTAGTACTTTCCCTCTATCAATTTTAACCTAAGGTACCACTCCGAGTTTGAAGTGAGGATGCAGAGCTGTTGTTGCCATAAGCAAATCAAAATCATTAAAGATACTGCTAAACCTCAGTTCAAAGCTCTTTCTTTCCCTTTGTTTGCCTTTTTTTGCTTCAGCAAGTAGTTGACTAAGTTTATGGCATAGTTAAATTTTTCCACCTATCGTTGCATTTCCCCGATCTTCCTTGATTAGGAAGAGATTATGCAATAAGGACTCCGCTTACGCATTCTTCTCTTCTGCAACATATCAAGCCTTACAGCAATAGGCGTCATTATTTCGATTGTTTTACTCGCCAATTCCTCCTTATCACTTTTTTAAATCTGGAAGACAAGGCTTTTGCTCACCACAAATAGTTGTTTGATTGTGTCATACGACTAGTTAAGCGTTCTTAAACAGGTATTCTATAGAATCGTATAGGGAGTTTGCCAGTGAGTATACACTATGGTGTTTTTAAGCTTGTTCCCAACCTCCTCCTTTAATTCTCGCACCAGTTGTAGTTTTTCCTGTTTTGGGGGGATTCCACAATTCCTGTGCTTTTTGGTAAGTGTTCTTATGTAAATTGAATTCCTTTGGTACAAGAGGTACCAAGCGAGGAACATTGAAACATCCTTAGTAGGACAAGATGTTTAATGTGTAGGAAATTCAACGACGCGATGTTTAGTTAGCTAAGTGCATCATGTATATTCTTTGTTAAGCAAGAATTTTCTAGCTGAGAGTTTTGTTCTGCAGAACCTCTTGTGTCACTAATTTGCTCCATCTCTTCACCGCGGCAATCACACTATCTCTGCAATTGGTGCCTGTTCTTTTCTTCCTTTCGTCACCCGTATTCGCAATGAGCATCATACCGAAAGGCTGCATCAACGAAATTTGCATCATTGTTACTGTTTGGTAATTGCAGGGCATACCTTGAAGATAAACTTTTATAATTTAGTTTGTATTCACTTATTGAAATATTTGGGAGAGTTATGATTTGTATTCAGCATTACGCTTATTATTTCATACTGATTTTTACAGGCGGTTCGTCTCAATGTCAATTTTTTTTTCGTTAATATTGTTTTGGTGGCGGAGTGGAGTTTAGAGAGAAAATCTGCCCAGCGGCAAGGACAGTAACTTCTCGTCTCTCTTCAATAGATATTATCATAAATATTTAAGAATGACCCCTAGTGAACCTTCATTCCCCTTAGAAAAAACTATGTTGTTGTTCCCAGCCTAAGCTGTTCTAGTCATAAATTAGGTTGTGGCTCACTAACTATAATAAATACTAGCTATATTTTAATTATAAATGTTGGTTATAAATATCAGCCTTCACTTTATTAAATGCATTAGTAATTCAATCAAAGAATTTCCCATGCAATCACTTTTCTTCTGGAGGGTAGGTTTAGAAATCAGAGTATCACAGGTAATGACAGGAAATTTCGACAAAGCTCAGACTCCACATTAGAGTTGAGTTTAAAAGATAAACGTGTGTTTTTTTTTCAATTTCGTTAATTTTTTAAATCGTTTTTTTGTTATTTTTGTTTTTAATTGTTTTTATTCGTATTTTTTTTTGTTTTTTTAGTTGTATACTGAAACTCAACTTCACAATATTCACTACCATTCTACATAAAATTTATTTATTATTAAACCTTGTTTATTATAGATGAGATTAAAAAACAGGTTGTTAAACAGGATTTAATAAATTAATGTAATATATTTAATATATTATATACATTATATTAGGTTGAGGAGTTGTAATAATTAAGCTCATAAAATTTATTGACAATGGCTGGAAGAAAAGCTAAACACCTTCCATCCTAATTTACTGTTTAAGATAAAGCATACAATCAAAAAGGTATAAAGAGCACTCTGAGTATAAATTGTGCTATTTTACTGAAGGTGGCCAATAATGGTTTCAAGGAAGAAACATCAACTTGGAATTGCAAAAAATGCAAGTGATGACAGTAAAAATCAAATACTTGGGAAATCAGAGAAAAGATGAGATAGTAAGGAAGTACAGTCAAAAATCAAGAAATGGATAGCAATAGAAAGAAATGGCATAAATTGCTTAAATATCAAAGTTCATACGACGTTTTAACAGAGACATACAAACTAAGTCTTTCAGTGACGCTGTATCCTTTCAACTGATAAATCTGATTATGTTTATTAATATAAATTAATATTTTTATTTTAATTAATAGTATACCTCACATACTTTATAAAGTGTATATATTATATATATTTATATATATATATATAGATATATATATAATATATATATATATATAAATAGTTTAGTATATATTATTCTATATATATTTATTATATAATAATATAATTATATATATAAGTTATACCGTTATATATATAGTATATGGTATATATATATATATATATATATATACGTTATTAATATATATATTGGTATATATATTTATATATATACACTATAATTACATTAGTATATTATCCCATATTTATAATGATAAATTTCAACTTCATATCATAGTATAATAATAATATATATAGATATACTATAAGTATATAATATATATACGGTTATAATATACTTTGCTTTACTCTTGTTACTTTTATAAAACGAGATTTGCATATGACAAATACCAATACAAATATACAAGCAAATTGAACAATATTTTCATAAGATTTTGCGGAACTTATAAGGCTTTTCAGAAGGCCTATAATCTGAGCAAGGAAATGCTAGATGTGGATGAAAAGAAAGTAATGGGAGAATTGATGAATTTTTTCAGTCAGAGGGACTTCTTCAGTATGGAATATCTCTGGGCTTCACTTTCCAACAATGTTTTTCGTCTGCAGCATGGTGGATTAGTTTATGCAAGCATTGCAAGATATCAAAAGTAGCCTCCCGAATTCTAGACCTTCCTGCCACTTATCAGCTGCATGGGAGAGAAGTTCTCAGCACATGCAAATATCCATTCAAAAAAAAAGAATTCAGCGGCTCACCAATGATGAATGAACATTGCTAAAAAAAACTATTATTCGAAATTCATAATTTGAAATTGACAAGAGACGGAGCAGCCAGAAGCCTCGGTACTTTGTTTCAATTAAATGTAAAAGTTGGGGGGTGGTAGTAGTTAAACGATCATCAAATTTCAATCACCATGAAACCACATACACTATCAGCAGAGTTCTCCAGTCAGGTTTAGCTCAGTTTTCTCTGTAAGGACATTGAAGTATGATAAAACCAAATTAAAGACACCTCTGTCCATAGCTTTGAGTCAGAGTCTGACTCCTCCTTCTCTTCAACAAATATAGCATATGAGGATGAGGAATCAGATTTAATCAGTAGAGGGCCATGATTGAGAACAAGGTCTGAAGGATTCAGATGCAGAAGCAGTTAGAAAGGAATTTAATGAAGGCCCTGTGATGGTTCTTTAGGAAATTTAGAAATTTCAGTTAGCCACTTATCATACTAGTTACTAAACTAATTGTACTTGAATATTAATATTCTTTATTTCTGTAAGTTAAAATATTACATTGATGAAGTATGACTCATTTGTCCCATATGATCATATTTATTCATGTACATTCTCAGTTTTTACGCTTCAAAGGTAAGAAGTATAAGGTTGAATCAAAACTTGGCATATTTGT
This sequence comes from Trachelipus rathkii, assembly GCA_015478945.1. Taxonomy (NCBI): domain Eukaryota; kingdom Metazoa; phylum Arthropoda; class Malacostraca; order Isopoda; family Trachelipodidae; genus Trachelipus; species Trachelipus rathkii. The sequence goes on along the minus strand of JABUQX010059510.1, from coordinate 33,157 downwards.
ATTATTATTAATAAACAAAATAAATTATCTTTCTAATATCTTATTTTTACAAGAAATAATGGCAATTTTTATTTAAAAACTGTCTATACTTCCTTACTAGTTAATAAATTTAATGCAATAAGAAAAATAACAATCACAATAATAAGAATAAATTTTGTAATAAAAACAAAAAACAAAAATAAAACAGGAAAATCAATGTTTTTTTTATTCATCATGTTTTTTTTTAATAAAAAACATGTTTTTTATTTTATTATAAAAAACGGTACAGTTTTTTATCACTAATAACAAATCTCTATCCACAATGTGTATAGGGACCAAATGTCGATGTAGCAAGAATAACATCTAGAAGGGCAAAAATATTTGATGAGAATTGATATTAATGACAAACTGAAGAAACTTGGTATTTAAATTCAAAAGATTTTTGATATGGACTGATATTCTGTTATTTGATTTCTAATCTAGTTAATTTGTGACCACCATATATTAGTAACCTGCTAGTTATAAAATAAAACACCGTAGTATATAAAGCAACTCAAGAGCTCTCTTCTGTTTTAAATATTGCGACATAGATGAAGAATGATGGTGCTGACGCTTTGCTGGGTGTCCCAACTTCTAGTTGAGCAAGCTCCTAATGCCGCCCACTATTGACCATATCCTTACAAATTGCAGTACACAGCTCCTTGTGCAAATAATAATGAGTTTTCTAAAAAAAGTAGCAAGAAACTGAAATCCAGTTTTCATGTAAAACCAAAATGTTAAATATTTAATAGAATTAAATTATAGAAATAAAAAAAAATAAAATTCAAATAAAAAAGTATCAGGTAAGTTACTACGATCAAGGGTCGATTTTCAAGCTATGGTGTTGAATTAATAGTCAAGCTGAAGGTTTATCTTTCCTTACGATAGGAGCATTCAAATCATATATACCCTTTACAATCAACTCATAATTAGCCCACAAATATACTCCTCTTGTTTCTATAAGACAGACAAAGATACTTGAATAAGGTGCTCACCAGGATTGCGGCTTTTTTTTCACGGGAAGTACAGGAGGCATCAAAACTCAATAATGCAATATTTTTACCACTTCGAAGACTTTCACCCTTCGCAGTGTGCGTTTTTCCCTTTAAGCATTATTCATATCTGTTTTATTCCAATATAAACACAAAAGCACTAAAAAGCTTTAATCGCTAATCGACAAATGTAACCAAATATAAACTTAGTAAATATTGCTATAATTCCAATAAATAATAATATCAAAATATAATAATATAAATAGATAATTAAATAATAAATTATAATAATTAATAATAATAATAATATATAATAAATAATATTAATAATAAATAATAATAATATTAATAGCAATAGATAATAATAATAATAATAATAATAGATAATAATAAAAATAATAATAATAATAAATAATAATAATATAATAATTTAATATAAAAATAATAATAATAATAATAAATAATAATAATAATAAATATAAAATATAATAATAAATAATAATATAAAATAATAATAATAATAATAATAATAATAATAATAATAATAAATAATAATAATAATAATAATAAATAATAATAAAATAATCAATTAATAATAATATAATAATAACATAAATAATAATTATTATTATTCATTATTACTTATTATTTATTATTACTTTATACTTATTATATTATTTACTATATTTATATTATTACTTATTATTTTATTTATTTATTATATTATCATTATATTATTATTAGTTATTTTCATTACTTATTAATTACTTATTACTTATTACTTCAAATTATTATTATTTATATATTATTATTATTATATTATATATTATATTTATTATTTTTATTATATATTGTTATGTTATTATTTTGTTATTATTATTTATTTTTGATTATTGATATTATTATCTATTATTATTATTATTTATTATTTATTATTAATTATGATTATTGTTATTATATTATTATTTATTATTGTATTGTTAAGATATTATTATTATATATTATTATTATATCTATTATTACTTTATTATTATTATTATTATTATTATATGATATTATTATATTATTCATTTATTATTATTATATTATAATTATTATTATTATTATTATTTATTATTATTAATTATTATCTAATATCATTATATATTTTATTTACTTATACTATTAATATTATTGAATTAAATATTTATGGCCTTGCAAAACTTAATGATTATTTAGTAAATTTATTTAATTAATATTAATTCGATACATTAATTAAAATAATAATTATTATACTTATTATATCATTAGTTATTACTTACCAATTTTATGGGGGAATTAATATATATATACTGAATATTAATTACAGGATTATTATTATGCATTAATGTTATGAAGAGTTGGAGACCTTTGTAAAATAAACGTCTTATTGATATTATATTTAAAACACTATAACTCCTACAACTTCAACTCATAAAATATAAATATTATTATTAGATATTAAGCTACCATAAATTTAATTTATAATTAAATTATTATTATATATAAACATTAACTCTATATTACCTATACATTTAATATTTCAATATATAATTACTATATTCTTATTCATTATATTTAAAATTTCTAACTAATTCTTTTATAATATACGGCAATATTACACATAAAATTATAATATTATTCATTCTTATAAATTTTAACACTGTGTTGAATTAATATTTTCGAAATTATATTATTTAATACTTATGAAATATATTATTATTATAATTTTAACTATTATGTTCTTTTTCTTTATTTATGTAATTATATTATTTAAATGTTTAATTAATAATATATATATATTAAATATATTATATATTAATATATATATATATATAATTATATATTATATATATATAAATTTAATATATTATAATAATAATATATATATTATATAATAATATATTATTATATATATTTATATATAGTATTATATATATTATAGTATATTATATAATTATAATTATATATATATATATATATATAGTATTTATTATAATTAGAATTTATATATAGATAAAATATTAACTTTATCTCAAAAATATACTTAAAAAAATTTCTATAAATATATATTTATAGTATTATATATAATATATAATATATATTTATATTATATTTATTTATTTATATTATAATATATATAATATATATATATTAATTTATATTTATTTATATATATATATAAATATATATATTATTTATATATATTTATATTCATATAGATTTCAATATTATGAATTGAAATGTGTTTAAAGGCTGATCCACAATTAAACTAATGAGTAAATATTATGAGTTATAATATAAATTTTTTTATAGTTATTTTTTTTTTGGCTTTTACTTATATTAAATTATAATAATTAGGTTAAATATATAATTAATTTATTTATTGTGGAGGGATAATAAAATATGTTTATAAATAATTTAAGAAAGGTAAGTGACAGGAAAATAAAAAAAATATGGGCCATTGGAATAGTAAATAATTTATAAAATTAGGGGGGAAAAATAGTGAATCGATCGATATATTGATGACAGAAGATGGCCACCAGGTATGTTATAATTGAGGTGAATAACCGCTTTACTTAAATAATAGTCATTAATAATAGTTATACATAGTTATCATCATACTTCCTATAAATAGTATAGTTATATATTATTAATAAGTTGTATGACCATAATTATTTTTAGTAGTATAGGATGAGTATTAACCATTATCTTTCTATAGAAAGCATCAAATAATACACGAGAGACTCTAATATTTATATATAGAAAATATAAGAGACGCAACAAAATTATATGGAAACGCTATATTGCGCTCATCTCATATATAAATAAAAGGTTGGAAATGAGAGACGCGCAATAATGCAAAATAGGTGCGCCACCATTTACTATATTAAAAATTAAAATAAATATGAAAAAACGGCGATTTAGTGCAAATTTCGTCGGGCTATAGCGTCACATAAAGCCAAACAGCATATTCTTATATCCTATAATGCTCGCAAGAGTTTAGGCGCTCCTTTGCCTAGGTCTCTCATTTAGTTCTCTCTTGCCTGTGTCATTTTGTCGCGTCTTTTATGCCCACCTCTGATTTGTGGTGTGTGCAGTCCCGCGAGCCGCGGCGTTTTTGTGTGTGGTGTTAGATATATAATATATATATATATATTAGTGATGGGGACGATCCAAATTTCCAGCCGATTCCGATACCAGTCACACGCGTGCCGCGCATTCGATTCCTCTCTCGAAAGTTGTGCCGGAGGTATCCTCTCAAGTGACCGTAAATTGTTTTAATATATGATACTATAATTTATAACCTACTAATAATATATAAACCCCACCATTTACATTCAGTGACAGCTATATTCATTGGTATATAATTATATATTAATAATATATATATATTTAATATATATATATATATTATATTAATATATTATTTATTATATATAATATATATATATATTATATATATATATATATTAAATATATATAATATATATATATATATTATAATATATATTAATATAATATATATTATAATATATATAATATAATATAATTATAATATATATATATTATATATATTATATATATATATATATATATTATTTATACATATAATATATTATATAAATATATATTATATTATATATTATATTATTATATTAGGTAGAAATTTTATATCTAATAAGCTGAAAGAAATAAAAATAATTTTAAAAAAGTAAAAAACGATTACTAATATTATTATTATCATTAATTTAATTATTATAATTTTATATATATATAATTAATTATTTATATAATTAATTAATTTATTATATATATTATTATATATATATTATGCCATAATTTTTGACTAATATAAACTTAAATATTTAGATATTTAATAAACCTTATATAATTATATGTTATAGAATTATATCTTATCATTTATGCTTAACTAATAAGAGAAAATATGAGTTATAATATTACCCTTTTATTTATTATAATCCACTGTAATATGAAAATTATCCAATATTTATAAAATATAATTACTTTACATAATAAGAAAACAATTTTGTCATTTTTGTTTTAAAAAAATTTCCTTCTTTAATTTTACTATATTAATAGTTATTAAATATTGATAAGCAAAATCATCATTATTATTTGTAGTCAAAGCTGTGACTCATTCATTTAAATTGTTAATGCAAAAACATTAAATTAGAAATTTATTTCCAGTTTCTGTAAGTGCTTCAAATTATATTGATCCTTGCCCATTCTGGAGAGTATGTTTCACTTATTCTCACTCCGGAAAAGTAGGGGCGAGCTTAAATATTTTATCTATGACAAGGACACACCAATATAAATAGCTGAAAGGTACTTATAATTCGAGAACCCACTCATTGCTTAATAGGACTCATTTCTGTGAAATTTTTTAACTAGTACAATTTTTAAATTACTTGCTAGGTTATTTACTATATCATATTATTTAATAGCATTTTCACTAAACTATTTTATTCTAAAATATAATATGTCTGCTTTTATCTTCTTATCAGTATAATCTTGTCATATATAGTATAATATTTTATATGTTAAATATTTATTTAAAAATTCAGAAAGTATCCTTACAATGGTGGTTCATCGTAAATTAAAAGGTACCTTTCAAAGCATTATTGGGTGACCTTGCTTATAGATAAATAAATATTTATATCATAAACTACCCCCCTTTTCCGTGGAAAGTGAAAGACTCTTCAGAATGAGAGAAGGTGTTAATATCAATATATATTTAGATATGTCACTCAGAAACGGGAACATTATAAAATGATTATAATGTGTAATTTGCATTTACAATTATTTACAATAATTTGCATTACAATTGAATACAAACAATAATGACAATTTAGCTTTATAGATCTTATTTTTTATGATAAATAAAAGACTAAATATTTTATTAAAACAAAAATAAAATGTACAAAAGTGTTTAATATACATTTATGTGTGATATGATTTTTATAATATTGATAATACTTCTCATTTGGGTTAATATAATAAAAGGTATTTAACTTTAATTATTTTATTAGCAAATAGAATAAAATTATAAGGTATGGAATGAACATTTCATATGGCTTAAAGTTAAATATTCTAAATTATGATTAGCTCAAATAACTTTTAGGCATATATATTAAATTATGTATCTTTAAACACATTGTATTACAATTTACATATCTTAAAGAAATATATTCATGATTTATTCAATCTAATATCTTATAAATATATATATATATATAAATAAATATATTATATATATAATATATATATATGTATATATTAAAATTAATATTAATTATTCTACTATATTATAAATATATTATTTAAAAAATATATTCAAATGTATTCAATCTTCTCTTATAAATATTATTTATATATATTAATTGATATTATATATTTCATATTATTATAAAACTAATATAGGATGTATAAATAAATAAATTATTAAACTCAAAAAAATATAAATATAATAAAAATAAACAATAAAACATATAAGGTTATTTCATTCTGATTATCCTTTTTATTTATTAATTTAATAATCAAAATTTCACTTTCTATGATTTGAGTAGTTCAATCACATTTCATTGAAAAGGAAAGTTATAAATAAATATTAGTACTAAAGTTTTTAAAATCAGTACTAATTATCTAATAGAGTATTTTTACACAAAACCAATAATTCTAGGTTCAAGGGAGGGCTACAGGATATTATATAGTAATTTTTACTATTAAAAGAAATATGGAGTTCACATCGGCAAATACTGGGGTTAATCTCTCTGGATCAAATACGGCATCTTTGTTTGCCATCTGGGCGAGATAATCATCGGAATCGGCTGTAAATTGGAATACACAGTCCCATCTATCACTCAAACAAAAAAAAAAATTTTGAAAGATGAGGGGTAAATATATAATCAATATTGCTGTATTATGGGTTCACTAGTAATACATCAAAAGTTTCGCTGAGCTATTAAGCTGATCATAAGATGAAAAAGCGCTCTACTGCAAAAGCGCACTCTCCAAGACGCCAAAATTCTTGTGCGGCCTTTAAGGTAAAAGATAACTCCGCGAGCGTAGATTATATCTTTAGCGTTTAGCTCAGGCAAAATATATTCTGAAAGAGACTGTTAGACGCTTCTTGCAATTTTAGCGCCAACTACAGGATATCACCCAATATTTCTGGCAATTTTATAACATTCTCGAGCCGACGACATCAAGAGGCGCAAAATTTAGTCGCTCACTATCTAAATATTTAATTGTGACTATGTATTGCTCGCTCTATACTATATTAATTTTATGATTATTTATGTAATATATATATTATATATAATATATATATAATATAATATATATATTAATATTTAATTAAATATATATATATATTATATATTAAATATTTATTATTAATATATATATATATTATATATTATTAATATATTATATATTATATTTAGATATATATATTAGATATATATATATATAAATTAATATATATATATATTTCGTTATCTACTTTTTAATCGTATATACATATATAAAATACTAATTTTCAAATCTATCTTAATCTATATCTATATCTTAATCATATTCATATTTTCATTATCATATATCTCATATATACTATCGTATCTATTCTATCTATATCTTAGCTAATCTATTTTCTTCATTTTATTTATTTTCTATCTATCTATCTAATTCATTATCTTACCTATTACTATAATCTTTCTGTACAAGAACGAAGCTGGTTAACTATATAATATCTATTATAATATATATCATTTCCGAATTATTATTGTATAGTCTATATTTTCTATAATATATCTATATATCTATCTCATATTCTTATCTATATCTATCCTATTTACTATAATTATACATATAAACTAAATCTATCTTATAAATCATATCTAAATAATCTAAAATCTAATCGTATCTATATTGCTATCTTAATCTATATCTAATAATCTTATTATTCCATTTAATTACTTAATCTTATACGCCTAAGCTTTCTCTCTATCTTAATGATCTATATCTATAAAATTCATATAATAATCTATATATAATTCTAGTATAATATTAATTATAACATATATTAATATAATTATTATATAAATATATATATTAATATATATATATATAAAATTATTATATATAATATATATATAATATATATATTAATTTAATATATTATTAATTAATAAATATTATAATATTATATTATATTAATTATATATAATTTATAAATATATATATTTTAATATATTATAAATATTATATAATAATTAATTATTAAATATTATTAAAATAATTAAATAATTAATTAATAAATAAATATATAAAATTAAATATATAATAATTAATAAATAATAAATATTATATATGAATTTTAAAAAATTAAAAATAAATAAGTAAAGTAAGGAATAAAACTAAATAAATAAGCCAAAATAATAAAATATAATAATAATAATACATTATATTAATAATAAGGGATAATAATAATAATAAGTACAATAATAAATAAATGATAAATAATAATAATAATAATAGATATTAAATGGAGGAATATATATATATAATTAAATAAATAATAATAATAATTAAATAATAAATAATAAAAAAAATTAATAATATCAAAATAATAAATAATAAATTATAATTGAAGTGAAAAATAAGACAGATAGAGTGAGTGAGATTAACATATCCTATAAAATAATAAAATTAATATAATAATATTAATCAATATTACTAAATAATAAATAAGTAATAGACATATATAATAATATAAATAAAATTAAATAATAAACATTATGGAAATAAATAGGGAAATAATATAATTGTAATAAGAATAAATGGGAATAAATCCAAATAAAATTGGGAATAAGAAGAGATAAAATACATTGAAATAATAATAATAAAGTAGTAAAAAATAAATAAAAAATAAATCAATCAAATATATATATTAATTTAGTTAATTAATTACTCAATAAAAAAAAAAATAATTAAATATTAATTCAAATGAGTAACAAAATAAAAAATATATTATAATAGACAAATAATGGAAAATAATGTAAGAGATTAGGATAGATAGCATAGTAAAAAATAAAGAAAATCAAAGCCTATTGGGAATAGATAGAGGTACATTTAAATAGCATATTTTCAAGGAATCCAGAAAAATAACAAAATGGAATGCAATAAAATAAATATATATTATCACAAATTACCATAACTAATTAAAATATGAAAATATAAAAATAAATATATAAGTATTGATTATGGAATAGATTTTTCAAAATAAATAATCAATAAAAGCATTGGAAACAACATCCAAATTAAAAATGAACATAATCAAATATCTAATAATAATATAATTAAGACATTAAGACATTACGCTACCATACCCATCAAAATAATAAATATAATAATAAAAATAATAAATATAAATATAAATTAATAAATAATAATAAAACTAATATAAAATTAATAATAATTATAAATTAATTAATAATAATATATTTATTAATTATTAATTAAATAATAATATAATAAATAATATATAAATTTAATAAAATAATAAATTAATAATATAAAATTTAATTGAAAATAAAATCAGTAATAAATATTTAAAGAAAAATAATAAATAATAATATTTAATTAATATATACTTATTATTTATATATTATCTATATATTTATATATATCATATATTATATAATATAATTACATTCAATTACATTATTATATATATAAACATTAATTATATATTTAATAATCTAACTAATATAACTATTATATATATAAATTCTTACTTAATATATTATTATTTATTTAATTATCATAATTTATTTACAATATCTACAGTAAACCATAAAATAAATTATTTCAAATGCATAATAAACTCCTAATATATTAATAACATTATTAATATAAATAATTAATTAATATAGACAATAAAAACCAATATTTATATATAATTAAATATATAATATTAAATTATATATATAATTTAATAAAATAATAATAAATTAATATTAATTTTTATAATAATTATCCTTTATGTATATAATTATTATTATATTAAATGCATTATAAATTTAAATAGTTAAAATAGTATAATTGTTAATTGATATTGATGGGATGATTAATAACACTCCAAATATTTATAAAATTAATTAATTTTACTATTATATATATATTATCTAATAATATAATAGTATGATGGTTTGGATTATTACTGTGATTTATTTGAAATTAAAATATATTTTTTATCAGCTCCACATTATCACTATATGACCGCAAAGTCAATTTTATGTGGTATACTGGTGTGGATTAGCGGATTATAATATATCCTTATTTAAGAGGTGTTTTGAGAGAGTTAAATTGGTGTGAGATAAAACAGGATTAAAGGAATATATAAGGTGCGGGTTAAAGGAAGAGAGAAGAAGAACTCGTGCATAAGAGAGAGAGACAGTACTTCAGGATGGTTTATAAAAAGAAAGGGTAGATATGCAAATATATGTGGAGTGTCATATTATTGTTATTTCCCTCCTTCCTGGATACTCGTGTCCGAGCGAGAGACAATAAATATGAGCAGAGAATAGTCTTGACTTGGAGCATCATTATCAACTTATGTACTTCTGGGTTTTCTTGTCGTACAATATGAGGATACTCTCCTACGTGCATAGCTGCGTCATCAGTATGGGGATCTTACTAGACGTGATACTGTGTCGTCTGTGCTCTCTCTCTTCATCACAAGGGTATAACATCTCTACTTGCTCGCCGTTAATCGGTCATTCAGATAACATTAGAGTACTCTCTGCTTCTGACTACTTCAGATCAATCATCATACTATGCGTCTCCTATTCATACATTCCGCTCGTAGTGCTCCCTTCGTGTATCGTGCATATTAATACCTTACGAGCTGACTATTTTTATTTTGAATTTTATTCTCTTTTTTATTTTATAATTTCCAACTCATTAAATATTAACATTTTTGCTTTACCATCTGTGCAATTAGGATCTTCATGCGTTGTACACTTTTTTCAAGATAAACTCTCATTTCTTCTTTGCTCATACTTATATAGCTGTACGTCTCGTCTTGGTCAGCTTGGTTCTACTGAAGCGTAGCGGCCAAGTGTGGCCAGCCGAAAGTTCTGCTTACAACAAGTGACGAGTCCGGGTACATTCCAGCAAATAGTTTGTGCAGTGCAGCAACACATCATTCACTCTACCTGCGCTCCTCTCTGGTGCTCTGTCAATCAATATTTTTAATCAGACAGTACCATGAGCGCTCTTAGTAAGCGTTCTCTTTACACAATAAAAATTACTAACGGATCTGATATTTCCTTAATCATAGACAATATAACGAAACATGGTGCTCACAAGGGATTCAGAACAGAATTAGGAAGAGAGAATAAGAGAAAATAATCAGTCCTATTAGATCATAAACAACGCTTCAAGATAATATATTACCAGTAAACTCAAAAGCTTCATTCCTTTATTTTAAGTTCTTATAAATATGCATTTATAGTTTAAAGTTGTACCGCATTAATATCATTTTACCATCGCGGTCCTCATCACGAAAATTTGACGTTTAAGCTCTCCATAGAAAATATTACATAGAACATAACAATGACATTTTGGACTTAATTTGCTTCTCTCCTAGAGATAAATGATAAAAGTGAGATAATTATATATATATGAACTGATATGCATTCGTACCGTTATTTAGTAATTGGTGTCTGTTTCTTATTAAATAAGGAGCCCTAGTATAAGAGCTTACCAAGCCATTAATTCTCCAATTCCATGTGTTGTGTGTATTGCGATAATGTCTTTTAATTAATATGTTAAAACTAATATATAAGTATATTCTCCTAGCATTTAAGTGTACTAATTTCTAATCATAAATTCTCTATTAAATAATAGTTACTATATCTTATATACAAGAATTATAAAACATCGAATCCTGTATGTTTTTAACAATTATTGAATTACTTATAGTAAACTCTTAATTTTTCTCATGCTCAACCAAACATAAAAGTTAAAGATATTAAGATAATACGTAAGCACCTCTGAGTAAGTTATAATATACCGAAAAATTATAACCATTATGCGCAATATATCTTAGTCAAGCATAACCTGTTACCCTTTGAGCGAATTATAAACACTGAAGAATGTACATAGAAATTCCACCTATGATCCATTAAATTGCAGGGAGATATCACTGAGTAATATAGCGACACCTATAATGGGTATATATTACTCATACAGAAATTAAAGAATATTACATAATACACCGTACCATTAGTGTTACTAGTAACTAGGTATGATAAGCCGTAAACTGGAAATTTACTTATAATTCTAAAATAGTAAATGAACTCACTAATTATTCAAGGCTTCATTAAATTCCTGTTTATTACTACTGCTTACTAGTGCTATCTGAAATCCTTTCAAGACCTTGTTATCAATCATGGACCTATAATCTACTGATTATTAAATAAAATCTTGATTCCTTCATCCTCAAATAAATGCTATATATTTATGAAGAGAAGGAGAGTTACAGTACTCAGAACTCAAATGCATTATGAGACAGAAGTTGATCTTTAGAATTTTAGGTTAAATTTAAATTTGGACAATTTTATTCGATCAGCAGCATAATTCTTTCATCGTCTTATCACTGACTGATGAACTCTGCTTGATTTATGATTGTTAATGTGGTTTCTAAGTTGGTGTTTATGAATTTAGAGATGATCGTTTTCTAACTACCTACCCAACTTTTTTATCTCTAATATTTGAAAAAGAGATAGTACACTCGGTAAAGGCCTCTTGTGCTGTACTCATACTTCTCTCTATAGTCCTCACTATAATATCTATCCCCGATGCCTGATCCGTACCTGAACTTACTTATCTCTAATAATGTTTTTGTTCTGCCCGGTACCCTTTAGATAAAGTTCATGTTGTGAGGCCTGGATTCGTTTTTTTTGAATGGATATTTGCAGTGGCTATGAGACTCTCTCACATTGCGCAAGCTGAAAAGTGGAGGAAGGTCTAGAATTCGGAGGCTGACTTTACTATGATAATCTAGCATATATTCTTGCTGTGCAGTACAACTAAATCTCATCACCAACCAGTGCGGTGGCATGGACGCACCAACAGATCTGTAGAGAAAGTGAGCCCAGAGATATATCTCTAACCGTGATATGAACTTGTTAGAGTAGTTAGCTCTGCATGTTCGTCAGGCATACAGTTAGCAAAAAGAAGAATTTTTGTCTGACTGTGTAGTAAAAGTACTTCATTCGAAGTCTCCGCGATTGTACTTATCAAGTTCAGATCCACTAGTCTATACTTAAGGAACCCGATTTCAGCGGGTGTCAATAGTATAGGACGCTTCTGATAAAAGCTTGAACCTGATAGGTATAAATATATATGGATTTCATTGATTTCTAATTTTGCTTTAATTAATGTATAATATTGTATTGGTATATTTGTTATTAGTGCAATTGTTTATTTATAAAAAGTAAAAGTAAAAAAGGTAATAATATTAAGTTTTAATATATTCTATCTATATATTAATATAAATTTAATCTAAATAATTATTTATATAATATTATATATAATATATAATAATTAATATATATATATAATATATTAAGATATATATTTATTATATAAATAATTTATAACTTATAATTATATATTATATTATATAATATATAATATTTATTAATATTAATATATAATATTATATATATATGTTTATTATATATATTATATGATATATTAATTTTATTATATATATATATATTTAATATATATTTAATAATTATTAATATAATAATTATATATATATATAATATATACGGTAATATATAATATATATTATATTTAATATATATATATATATTATTATTATTTTATAATATATATATATATTATATATATATATTTATATATATATTATATATACTTTTATTTATATTAATATCTTTTAAAATTTAATACTTTCATAATTTATAAAGTATATATAATATAATAATATATTTATATTATTAATTTAAATTATTTAAAAATTTCTAATACTTTATTCTTTATACCTACTTGTGATGTACGGTCACTGAGCTGTACATACGAAAATGATAGTATATATTAGTTCAACCTACCTTATAGCCTGAGGTATAAACGATACAATCAAAATCCATTTAGTCTCAGATATGAATAAGGAGACTCGAGTTGTCAAACTGATACTCTCCGTTCTATATGACCAGTACTTGTCCTGAGCATTTATGAGTGTGTGGTCACTTTTGCTCAAATATTATGTCCTTGTGGTACTGTAGCATCATTTCGAGTTTATGTATGTGTGTGCAAGGGTTGCTTATGTGATATACAATTTGCTTACTCTCTACTTCTGAATTTCCGCGAGTATTTGGAGGTTTTATGGTGATCTCATACACTCTGCATGTTTTGTAAGCGAAAATTGCAGTATGTGTGATGTGTTCCCTGGTCTCTTTGATGAGACCATTTGATGGCCACACTGCTAGTATTATAGGCTTAAATTTACAGAGTGTACTGCGTGGTTTAGCCTATTGTTTAATTTTAGATTTTCTAACAGTAAATAGGAGAGTAGTGAGCAACAGTTGGCTGCTTCTGTTGTTCTGCCAATAGGCGCTGTAGTCAAAAATGGTTTATGAGATTTTATCAACTTAAACCATTTAAGGTATATATAAACTTATAAATATATAATGAATTATTAAACATTATAACATGGGTAGATTCCTGTATTAGAATATTTAACAACCTGGGTATCAAAATATTGAAAAAATCTTAAGTTCGTTTCAGAAGAATTATCCAAAGGCCTTTATGATAAAGAGGTTTTTAAAGAATTTAATAAAAAACAAAAAAACAAAAAAAACGAGAAATTTTTTAATGAAAATATTAAAAATTGAATAGATGACTCAAAATAGAAACAAAAAATCGATGTTAAAAAAAACGATTTTGAAAAAAAAAAACACGTTTTTTGTTGCGAGATCAAGTGGCTAATTGGTAGAGGGAGTCTGAGTGTTTGTTTGTGTTAACGTATATTGCGATGTCCTACCATGAACTCTGGATCTTCCATCTTCTTAGCCCTCCAGAAGAAAGTGTGATGTGTAGGTGATCTTGATGTCATGTAATAAATTTAATAAGGAAGCTGATTTAATACTAACAATTAATTGAGAAATTATGGTAAGCTGTCAGTTTATTGTGGCCACACCGCAGACAGCTGGGACTGGCGCAACAACCGACAAGGTTTGAACAAATAGTTTTCAGGTAGTTTATGAAGCGGGAAGGGGTTCAGTGAATATATTTGAATACTTTGAGAGTGCATGGATGAAGATGAATGATTGGGTACCTTGGGAGCTCCTTTCTATGATAGTTAATCGTGTTTCTGCGGAACCAGCACAAGTGCGCTTTAGTCCAGACAATATTACTAATGAGATATCATGATTAAGTGTAATTGGTTACGCTTCAAGTGATTATTCTGATTATGGCTTCTTCAGTTAAAAAGATCTCAGTATGAATAAAATATGTGGTTGCGTATAAGGCTTGAGAATAAAATAAGTGTATTATGAACTCGCATATTATTAAAATGGAATGAAAAACTATAGGGAATTAAAAAGTTTTAATCGTGCAGGTTGCCTGCATCTACAACAGTATTGTAGATTTGATGCAAAGAGGTTTGCTTGTTGTGCGAGGCCTTTCAGGTGCGTGTAGGTATTGCTCAGGCAGAAACGGGGTGACGAAGAGGAAGAAGAACAGCACCAATTGCAGAGATAGTGGTACGCGTAAAGAGATGGAGCAAAATTGGTGACACAGAGGTTCTGCAGACAAAACCTCTCCAGCTAGAAAATCTGCTTCAAGAAACATGATGCACTTAGCCTAACTGAACATCGCCGTTGTGCAATTTCGAATGTCTTCTTATCAGCTACCTTAAACGTGCGTTGGCCACTAAGTGAATGTAATTACTATAGTATCCTCGCTTGTTCCTCATTTTGAGTACCAGGGTAGTATCGCATCTTGTAATATGACATCGTTATGCTCAGACAGGCTAGCTTATGAGATTGTTTGTGCAAGAATGCCAGAAATACAAGGTGGAACTACAGTTATCGAGGTGCGCGAATTAAGGTAGGATGATTGAGAACTAAAGCTCTATAAAAACACCAAGGTGATTTACTTCACTGGATAACTCCCTATACGATTTAACTATTTTATATATTATTTACTGTTAAATGAACCATTTTATTAGTTCAGTCAAATGATAGACTTTATATATTTGACCTAGTGAACCAAGATGATTACCAGTCATTTCCAGTTATTTATAAAAAATAAGTGATAAGGAGTTAAATTGCGGTACAATATATATATATATAATAGTACATCGAAAATTAAAATGGCGCCTATTGGAAGGAGACCTGCAAAGTAGTCTAATAGGAAGAGAAGACATGCGTTGATAAGCGGTAGTCCTTATGAATCAAATATATCTCTTCCTAATCATAGGATAAAGATCGCGGGAAATGCAACGATATGAGTGGAATTAATTTACTTATGCCTTAAAACTTAGTCAACTATCATGCTAGATAGCAACCAATAAAGGCAAACAAAGGAAAGTAAAGAGCTTTGAACTGAGGTTTCAGCAGTATATATCTTGAATGATTATATTGAATTTGTACTTTATGGCAGCATGACTCTAGCATTCCTCTATCTTATCAAATAACTCGGAGTGACGTAGGTTTAAATTGAAGGGGAAGTACATTTAAAGCATACAACGACCTAGTTATACTATAGCTATAGAAATAAAGGTGTAATATTGGAGGCAGAATTCTACTATTTGATATAAATCAATTAAGGGCATCTGAAGGGTGATGGTACTTAGAGTCTTGAGTGTAACTCCTAATATGGTTGATGTATTAATTTTTATAATTGGGAACAAATTAGAAGCATCCATTTATTTTGTTAAATAAATACAATAACTCGATAATATTCAATATGAAAATAGGTCTGGAAAAGATATTATATAAAATATATGTGATGGCTGATATTAAATCAGTATCTGATCATCGGCATAATCGGCCATTTATTTATTTCTAATATCGTCTAATCTTCGATCGTCTACGGTACATAAATTTCGTTATATATATATATATACAGATTATTTTGATATACCTATATTAAATAATTTAACAAATATTCGAATCTAGTAAATTAATAAATTTAAAAATCCTAAAGTAATAAATTTAATATTGAATAATATTTTATAATTAAGTTCCACTAACATATATTATTATAGTATAAGAATTAATAACATTAAGAGGAAATTAAGTAATTATATAAATTCATTATAATAATATTAATAATTATAAAATATTTAATAATATATATAACTGAATGATATGATAGAAGAGATATTATGAAACATATATATTATAAAGATAATTATATTAAATATTAATATTAATATAATATATATTTATATATAATATATATATATATATATAATATAAATATCATTAATAATTAATATAATTTATATAATATTTTATTATATTATTATTTACTATGTACTATATATAAATATTTAATACAATGTATAATAATATATGATTTAATATAATATATTCTAATAAAGTTATTATATTAATACGCCAGTATGATACTTTATAATGGGTGAGTTCGCCTTTCAGTTATGTACTGCAATATAGCCTATCACTATTATCAGTAAACTAATGAATACATATTATTTTTTTCCGATTGATTTAATAATATTATTATTACCCTCTTCTAGCATATTATTCTTATAGACATCTATACCTATTATATTATTTATTATTAGATTAAGGAAGATAAGAAAATAAAATTGTTCACATCGTAATGTCTTGATGGGCGTTGCGAGAGTCTTTGAATGATAGAAAGTGGATACCACAGATACAACATAGGACATCTAATGTGTCTAAATGAAGATGCTTATAAAGAAAGGTTAGTGTGTAGGTCCTCTGATCATCCCTATTTCTACATTTTGCACGGAAGGAAAGTATTGATAAGATGCAGTGCTCGGCGCGTATTCCTGTGTTCCAGAGTCACGCACGACTCTCAGTGAAGGAGCCGAGAGAGGTTGGACAAATCTTGTGTATAAGTCTGTTCGTGATATCTCTTCCGAAGTGGCTCGCACCACAGTAAAATATCTCCTTGGGATCCGTACACCTGTCAGAATATATCCTGATATAACCCGTAGAAATTTGTGAGATACGCAGGAAGAGATTGAGAATGGACTTTTTAGTTGAAGTTATGATACCCCATAATTTACCCAGAAATGTCAGCATGTCCTTGTAGTGAATTGAGGTGTTGTCGTCAAGGGCTACTGGAAGATAATCTCAAGAGGCAAGAGAAGACATGTGAAAAATGGGTAGAGTATGGCATGCGCTATGGTGCTAGTATATTTTGATAAAATTATGCCTGTTTATGTGGAAGGGTATATGTAGCACGCAGATTCGAATGGCAAGATGGGGAAGGCGTAGGTGAATTTCATGAGAGTAGTCAACAGTGGTAATGTTTGAATAGCATTATAAAATCTTTCATGTTATGATGAATTACTATAATGTATTAGCGAATTACGTGTGTGCTCGAAAGTTGAAATTTAATAAATAGAAAGTTCTTTCTTTAAAAGAGAGGCTTTGCGCTTATTTTTTTATTATATTTTTTGTGTTTTTTTAAAAATGTGTGCTTTTATATAAAAAAAATTTGGGTGATTTGCTGGTATCATAGTGGCGAATTATGATCTTTGCATGCGGGAGCGGACTAAATTTTTTGTGAAGAGAGATTAAACGATTTTCTTTGCGCGTTTTTTTCGCTTGCGGACTAAGTTTTTCCTCTTTGCAGCTTTTGCGTTTGCGCTTTAAATTTTGAAGATAAGAGATTTTCGCCCCACCTACTGATTAATATTATATATATATATATATATACTATATATTAATATACATAATATATATATATAGAGATTTATATATACATATATATATATATTTGCCACATATTCTGAGCAAGTAATTCAAGGATATTTTTTTATATTACTAGTTGTCGACATACATTTCACGTGAGTACAGATCATACCACTTAATCTAAGAGTGAGTATAAGTGGGTAGACCGTAAAGGAGTGTAGGACTTACTTGCTATCACATAAGATCTCAGCCTCTATGCACAAATACCGCTATGGTCGAAGACCTCTCTGAACATTTTCCAGACTTCTCCGTTATACTGGAATCTAATATCTCGCGCAGAGCTTCGATAACTCTAACAAATATGTGAGTGTGAAAGGAAATTCTGGAAAGTGCAACCCAGCTTTCCATAGATTGTGGTATACAGATAGTAAAATGATAGCACATAAGATACTTAAGCCCGGATGAGAATATACTATATTATTAGTGACACAATAGATTAGATCAATCACATTAAAAAATAACTTATGTTTGACGCATGATGGTTATGAGACTAACCTCGTGTGTGACTAAAAAATTTACATTTTTCACCCTTTTGTACAACATGGTGAATATAAAAAAAAACTGTAAGTAAGAGAAACAACTTTATTTAACATAACCTGTGTTAGAAAGGACTTACTTCAGATACAATGGCACCGATATGAGAGTATATGTCAGTGGTAAGTGGAGAATATAAAAAAGAGATAAAGAGTACGACAAGTTATGCTAGAGTCAAGATATGTCACATGCGGAGCGTGACATCTTCTCGCCAGCTGTGGGGTACGTGAGGTTAGCTGAGTGGATGACTCTAGTCCTGACCCAGCCAAAAATAACTCCGTCTAGGTCAATAAAGATTTTACGACTAGCAGTGTCTATAAGTGTTATAGAGAAAGTCCATAACTATGAGATAATGTAATTGTCATATTTGATCCCTATGTTTTGTTTTTTTTATCTAGTTTTTATTCTTGTCGGTATATTTTTCCTTGTTATATTTCTCTCGAGCGGGGTTGTCCTGAGTTAAGTGAACTTTGGACCAGCCATATACCCAACCAATGAGCTTTAAAAAGCAAAATAAATAAATGAAATATCAAAAATATATTCACCACTACATTATTATTAAATTAAAACAAATGGAAACTAAACCGTTTTAATTGTTTTTAATTATGTTTTGTTTTATTTTTTTTATTGTATATTATTTGATCTCTCTCATTTCTCTTTCGTCTTTAATGCTTTGGAGTCTCCTGTGGAGGAAGTGAAACTTCTCCTGAACCAGGTCATAAGGAGAAAATGGGTCTCTATGTATATACATATGCTAAAAAAAGATGCGGTTCGACTTATATATTCACCACTAACTTATTATTAAAATTATATAATATATAATTGCTTTTATTTTATTTTTTATTTTATTTTTTTATTATTTTTTTTTTGACCCCCCAGTCAAAGTCACCCCAACCGGGGGGGGGTGACTTTGACCACCCTATTTTAGCTAAAAACAGAAAAACCACTAAATGCAGAACCTTCAAATTTTAGGTAAGTAAAGTATAACCTTAAACTAAAAATATGTATATGTGATATTATTTATAAAATTATTTAACACGATTTGACAAGCACTTAA
>JABUQX010059510.1:0-7500 GCA_015478945.1 Trachelipus rathkii | reverse complement strand
GACATATTAAACGTGTTCACAAAATTTTAGAAATTGTTACAAAAGGCCATATAAGTATGTGAAAAAGTAACAATTTCAAATGTATTGAATTGTAAGTATACATGACAGCTACACATTTTTACTTGTTTTTGAATATTGAAAATATATATAAAAGCACAAAATAATTTCTAAAGGGAAATCTGAAGTTTTAGAAAGCAAGTACGAATCTAGGTAAAGATTTATATCACTACTTCTTCCTCTCTATGGACGGTTTGCCATATATAATATATATATTATAATATATCCATATATATATATATATATAGATATATATATATATATATATATACTATATATATCATATATATATATATATTATATATATATAATAATATATATATATATTATAGTAATATATATTAATATATATATAATATATAATATATATAATATATATATATATTTATATTATTATTATATATATATATATATATATATATATATATATATATATATATATATATAATATATTATAATATATATATATATACTATATATATATATATATTATATATTATAATATAGTTATATATAATATATATAATATATATATAATATATTATATATATATAATATATATATATATATATTATTAGAATTATATATATATATATATATAATATATATATATATATATATATATATATATATTATATACCATATATATTATCATACTATAGAATATATATATATATATATATATATATATATTATATAATATATATATATATACTATATATAAAATATATACTATATTATTATATAATATATTATATATTTTATATATACTATATTATTACTATATATATTATATAATATATATATAATATATATTATATTATATATATAACTATATATATATATATATATATATTATATATAATATATATAATATATCATATAGATATATATATATATATATATATATATATATATATAGTATATATTAATATTATATATATAATATATATATATATATAATATTATATATATATATATATATATATATAATATATATATATATATATATATAATATATAACTATATATAATATATACCCTATATATATATATATTATATATATATATATATATCATATACTAAATATATATATATATATATATATATAATATATATATATATTAATATATATATATATATATATAATATATATATACTTATATATATCATATATATATAAAATATATATATATATTATCTATATATATATATATATATAGTATATATATATATATAATATATAAACTATATATATATATATATATATATATTATAATATATTAAGTATATAATATATATAATATATATTTATTATAACTATATAAAAAAGCCACAACAAAACACCGCCAACCACCACCCAAACACAAACAACAACACCAACCCCGGCGGACTAAACCCCCCACCCCACACCACAGTGACAGAGACACGCGACCACAAACCACATACACAGTCACTATAATAGTTAAATATACATATGGGTGATAGTGACATAATAATATAATAGGCTTAGCCAATCTAGACATATATTTATAATATATATATATATATATCATATATACATATAATAGTAATATAGATATATAATATTATATATATTATATATAATAGAGAGTATTACACTATGTATATTATATATATATATATATATATATATAATATATATATATATATATATATATATTATATATATATATATATATATATATATATATATATATATATATATATATGGCGACTCGTGTATATGAGCGATGGAGCGACCGCTCCTCCTTCATTAATTAAACATAAATTATGAATTATAACACTTAATTAAAACACCATATTTTCAATTAATGATAAATAATTGAATGCAAATGTTAAAACTGTTTTGTAATAAGGCAGAAACGTACGATGGTTTCATCATATAATAAGAAATCAAATAAATATACTCGTATCAGTTGTATGTAGTTATTTTGAATTTCGATTTATAAAAGAAGCGTGAGAGCGAGCGAAATCGTTTTTCGCTCCATTCTTACTCCTATAGTCATGTAAAAATCGTACGTCTGGCAGTGATACAATAAAATATACTAGTTTGGAGCGATTAGCGTTTTCGCCTTGTAAATTGTCGTACAGTTATTATTATTAATAAATTATTATTATTTTATTATTATTATTATTATTATTATTATATATTATATTAATTATTATATAATTATTATTTATATATTATTATTTATTACTTATTTATTATTTATTATGGATTATTATTATTATTATTATTATTATTATTAATAATAATAATATTATTATTATTATTATTATTAGATAATAATAATAATAATAATAATAATAATAATTATTATTATTATTATTATTATTATTATTATTATTATTATTATTATATTATTATTATTATTATTATTATTATTATTATTATTATTATTATTATTATTATTAGTTATTATTATTACATTATGTATTATTATTATTATTATTCATTGTTATTATTATTATATATATATATATATATGATATATATATATATATATATATATACTATATATATATCATATAGTGATGATATATATATAGGAGATATGGATACTAGTAAATATATAATAGTATATATATTCTAGACGTTGAAGTGTTCTTAGAATATATTCACTAACACAAGCCTTTTTGTTTCACAATCTCCGTCAGATGATTGCTTGTATTAGATGACAATTATTGGGAGTGACGGTTTCTAAGACTGTTAAACAAGATGGATTTTAACATCCGAACTGTAAACATGCTTTTTGAACATAGAGAGCCATTATTAAAGTGCTTGAAAAAAAAGCGTAAACGACAAGCAACAAGGAGGAACACGAGTAGTAGGAGGTTTGAAAGGTACAGATTAACTGATCTACTTTTTGTATTTTTGGGGCACAGTTTTCGCTCCAGTACATAATGCAACAGTCGTAGATTGTTTCTATAAAATAATTCATTCAAGAATTCCGAGACGTAATTCTCATAGGGAGAACATAGCTGTGAGCTGAACTACAATTCCAGAATTAGTTTAGATTAGAAACAGTATGACTACCATAATGGACTACCATAATTGAGGGAACGTATGATGTTTGTGAGGTGAAGAGAAGAAGATCGTTAAATGCTTCCAATTACTACGAATTAAAAAAGCTACTGAGTATGAAGTGTGTGTAAAAGACCTTAACTGTTTATCCATTTTTTTTAACATCTTGAGACTCAAATCTGAACTTGAAGTTATATATTCTTGAGAAGATTTCTATTCTCGGAAAGGAGCTCTTGATTCTTTTAACTACATTATGGAAAATGGAACAGATCAGACTTTTGAAGAAACATTAAAGTTGCTAAAAATTTTAATAACTACTCCAATGTCATCTGTTGAAGCTGAAAGATGCTTTTCTAGATTAAAAAGAATTAAAACCGTTATTCGGAATACAATGGGACAAGATAGACTGAATGCCCTCGTTGCGCTTGCAACTGAAAGAGATATTGTCCTCAATTGTTTTCTTGACATCTTGTGATTGACTTATATGCAAGTCAAAAAACGACATGAATGGACTTCAGCTACAAATTTCAAAAATTTACAAGTTTATTATAAAGTAAGCAATTTATTATTTTCATATTTTATTTTAAATCATTCGGAATAGGTAACTTTTTTTATGTAATTGTGCTACCGTACGAAGTAGAATAATTGCCAGAGGTGGCTAACCTTTCGTAAAAAATGCGATATATATATATATATATATATATATATATATATATATATATATATATATATATATATATATATATATATATATATATATATATATATATATATTATATATTATATATATATATATTTTAATATATAAATTGATTGGAATCGCACACCCATCCATTTCTACCACGAGTCGCCACTGATATTATATATATATAAAAGTATATATTTGGGTTTTACACCGAATTGATTTAGATATTACTATATATAGTAGTGAGTATATATATAATTAATATATATCACAATATCATTATTTTTTTTATACTATACAATATATATATATATAACACTAACATCAGTAACAATATTACCTATCCTCTGTAGGGATGGATATATATATATCATATATTATATATATATAGTATAATAGAAGGTATATATATAAATAGCTACCGAGCTGATACGTAGCATTAGCATCGACTCTACAGGAGTCGAGGCTTCATGGATTCTACTAAAGTCTGGGACGAAATAGACCTTCTTATGGGTGGACAGGGTGGTTAAAATATTTTCAGAAGGGAGCAGAATGAATTTAGGTGAGACCTTTTAAAATTAGCAATGGACTGCCTGGAAGTGAACTACACCATGCACTCTCTCACCAAGGAACTCTTTCCCTTCAGCATAGACAGAATTTGTTGAACTTGTTCATAAAAATATAATAATACACCTCTCCCTAGTTCTGGGGCTGTAGAGCGAATATTTAGTTTGGTGGGGGATATTTTGAGGGCAAAGAGGTCAGCCTTAACTGCTTTTAATTTGAGCACCCTAATCTTTTTGAAAGGTAATATGGATTTCTTGTCCTTTGAGACGACATTGGGGAGGAAGTGGAAAATCTTGAGATTTTGTAAATATTCTTCAATTTTTCATATAATATTATAAAATAATTTTTTTGTAAAGGCATATATTACTATTTAGTATTTGATATTAAAATCTTTTGTGAAGTGCGCCACATTCAATTAAGCGGGAGACGTGCGGGACGTGCGGACTGCGATACGGAGGTTTGATGGTCCTGAATAAGTGCGGAGGACGCTAGCGGACTACGTTTTCTCGGGGTGCAGAGGTGCGCTAGCGGACTACCCCTAAATGAGCGGGTGCCCACCTTGATATATATATATATATATATAATATAGATATATATATATATAATATATATATATATATATATATATATATATTCATATAATAATATTATATATATATATATATAGTATTTATAAATAATTTTATAGATATTATTATATATATATTATAATATATTATATTATATATATATATTAGGAATGTGCGAATATTCGGTAAGTATTCGGTATTCGCCCTATTCGGCCAAAATACCTAATATTCGGTATTCGGCTTTTTGCCGAACTATTCGGGCCGAATATTGAGCTTTATAAACAAACAAGGGAAAGTTATTTCAATTTAAAAAGTTATTTCAATTTAAAATTGAAAATTTAGAAACTTATTTTCCAAAAAAAATAAAAATATAGCCAAATTTTGTAGCCAATATGGCGAAAATCTTTAGTCATTTGTCAGATCCTATAAGGGCCTTGACATTTTTCAATATTCTAAAAATAGAACTCATATTTTACGGGATAATGGACCAACATGGTAGTGTATAAAGGAGAGTGGTTGCTATCAAATTCATGTTTATTCACATGTTCACTATGCATTCACGATTCAATATTTTGTCAGAAGTCTGTTTAAGATATTTTATTTACTTGCAGAAGCATATCCTCTCATTTCACCATTCAGCAACGGCAGCTGCAAAGCTTAAAACTTTAAAGATGCAGCTGAATGTCAAACAGCATAAATAATTCAGACGTTTCTACACGCTGGAACAGACTTATGATATGCTTAAAAGATAGTTTGCTAATCATATACGCTGCTTAATGCAATCAGAAAATGTTGACTGATTTTCAGTCGGCAAATTAGTTCCATTCTACTTGAGCCATTTGATAACATCACTAAAACAATCATTAAACGTAAAGTAACAGTGCCCAAGTGATCCCTTCCATTATAGCAATAAATCTATTTTTAAATGAGGCGCAATTAAAAGCAAAAGCTTCAGTGGAATAATTAATTACACTCGTTGAAGAGCGTAAGAAATCTGTAGAAAAAAAGACTTTCTAAGTTTCAATGTGATAAATCTTTGTGTGTAGCTACTTTCTTAGATCTGCGATTCAAGCTAATTTTTCAACATAAATCAGATGAATCAGTAAAAATATGGTCGTTGAGGCATGGAAAGAAATGCATGAAAATTTAGTTCCTGACTCTTCTGCTGACGATGATTCACGTAGTGGGGAAAGTGAAGCTGAAGGTTCCATTTTCACTTCTTTAATAGATTGTTTTAAAGAAATTGTAGGCATCAAATCGATCACTATCAGAAAAGAAAGTCCCCATTCTTCTGACGAATGTGATTATTGTACATTAAAGTAAAAGGCTACATTACGGGATTACATCCAAGAAATAAAAAATATATAAGATTTGGCCTGTTTGCCTACTTTAACCAGTGAAGACAATGATATTCTTCAATTGGTTGAAAAACACTGGAAATAGTTTTATGAATTTGAAAAACTAGCAATAAATTACCTTTCAGCTCCACCGTCATCAGTCAAAGAAGTGAAACAGAATTATTCTAGACAGGAAGGAAAAATATTTATGAAGGCCACAAGAAATAGGTTTATCTCCCTGAAAATGGAGAAATGCTAAATGTTTCTGTCATTTAACCTTGGAGCTTATCTCAAAGAAGTTTAGTTCAATATCTTAACCTTACGAGAACTTTTCAATTTTCATTTAAATACTTTTATTGTGAAATGGTTTGCTATAGGTAAGAATAGTTATTTACTTTTTGTTTTATTACTTTGTATATAACACTGGTAAAACATGAAATTTCTTGGACGGGTTTCGCAATTTTATTGATGTGCTGATTCCAAAAAATGTAATCCGTTTTTGCATATCACATCGCATTGGTGAGATATTGTGTGTAACACGATTTGTAAAATTCATGATTTTACCTTTTCAAGAGGGGTCTATCACAATATATTGGGATAGTAAACCTATATATACTATATATTATAATAATATATATATGGATATATATATATCATAATATATATATTATATATATACTTACTCCTAAACTATATATATATATAATATTACTATATATAATATATATATATGTACTATACGTATACCTTCATATGGATATATGAAGAGATTAAAAAATGCAATGATATGATACATGTACTTATGATAGAGATATGTTAATAACAGATAAATACAACTATGAATAAAGTAATATGGGAACAACAAGGAATGTAATAGAAGGAATGGGTTTAGTTAATGTAAACAAACCTACGATGGTATAACTTTCTCTTCGTAGACGATTTACTGTGCATTGCGTATATACATCAAGCCATCCAACAATAAGTCGGCCATCTGTAGTTGATTGATATCCACACTATCAGCCCTCGGCTAAATACCTCCTGAACGTTTACAAATATCTCCATAAAGCGATGTGACACAGCGCTATCACCTGCCTCACTCAACTCAACCATACGCCATACGGTTATCCGGAAATATTCTTAAGTGCAGACCAAGTAAAGCTAGATGCAACTTTATACTCACATTGACTAAATCCATGAGAATAAAACTGTCTAGCAATTCCACTGTACAAATGTTTA